>OZ029917.1:5719153-5869153 GCA_964023275.1 Norana najaformis | reverse complement strand
GTTAACCAATGTAGCTAACCAGGCCAGTGTGCAATGCCTGGTGTAGGTAGCAAGGCGTCGGTATCATCATCATCATCGTCGTCGTAATCATGATCATCAACTTTGTTGTCGTCGTCATCATTGTCGTCGTCACCGTGATGATTATTAGTTGGTAGATGTCGCATTTTTTTCGATCAACCAATGAATCATGACGTCGACGCTATATTTAGTAACTGACGTCAACCGACTTACAGGATACGGCTAAAAATAGAATACCCGTGACATTCGATAATTTGGACGAGCACGCGGTTTTGCGGAAAAGCGGGAATTCGGAAGCTGCGATTTACTACGACGATTGTTCATGCATTTACAAGTCAGTCTTATATATATATATATATATATGTAATATATATATATATAATACACGAGGCCCCCCATATTTAGGCTATATAATATAAATATATATGTATACATATACACTATAGGTCTATATCCGATTACGCGCTGAAAGATTGAATGTTTACACGCGCCTTATACTGTTAGGCCTAGATATGCAGGCTAAACTGCATGGTATATCATTACTTTATAGGCTGGAATTCCCCTGCATCTATAAATGTGTGTACATGTAAGTAAGTAGGTAAGTAAGTAAGTAAGTAAGTAAGTAAGTAAGTAAGTAAGTAAAATAAGTATATTCTTTATTAACCAGTAGCTAATCGCACTTCGGTTTACAAGTATTTAAGAACACAAGAAAAACTTAACAGGCATACAACATCCTAATAATAAAACACTTACGTGTTAAATTATCAGCGGGAGGAATAATACGATCATGGGTGTGGAACCGTAAAGAATAACTGAGGGTTTAACTGGCGGGAGTAGCTGTTGTTAGACATGGTAGCCTATGAACATAAGAAGTAATGTATGTATGTGTTCATGTATGTATGTACGTATGCATGTGTCCGTATGTACGCATTTATGTATGGATGTATGTTCGCTGCCCGTTTGAATGAGCGTAAAACTGAGCTGGAGTCACCCCAACGCCGCGATATTATGTTCAGACTGTGACCGCCACATATGTACGAATGCATGGATGCATATGAATGTATGCATGTATGTATACGCATGGATATATGCATGTTTGTATACATATGAATGTATGCATGTATGTTTATGTATGGATGTATCCATGTATGTAGGCCTATAGATATGAATGTATGCATGTATGTATACGCATGGATATATGCATGTATGTATACATATGAATGTATGCATGTATGTATACGCATGGATATATGCATATATGTATACATATGAATGTATGCATGTATGTATACGCATGGATATATGCATGTATGTATACATATGAATGTATGCATGTATGTTTATGTATGGATGTATCCATGTATGTAGGCCTATAGATATGAATGTATGCATGTATGTATACGCATGGATATATGCATGTATGTATACATATGAATGTATGCATGTATGTATACGCATGGATATATGCATATATGTATACATATGAATGTATGCATGTATGTATACGCATGGATATATGCATGTATGTATACATATGAATGTATGCATGTATGTTTATGTATGGATGTATCCATGTATGTAGGCCTATAGATATGAATGTATGCATGTATGTATACGCATGGATATATGCATGTATGTATACATATGAATGTATGCATGTATGTATACGTATGGACGTATAGCCTATACATATGTGTATGTACAAAGGCGGATGCTATGACACCTTTTGATTGAAAGGGTACGTCGTTGAGAATTGCCAAGTGCGCCGTACGGCCGGACGTGGATAGAGGGCGCCAGAGTCAGGATGACCGCGTGGATCATGGAACGTTGTGTGATTCGCTGCTAAACCGTGACCACCATATAAGGAACCTAGCCCTATACTGTAGGCCTAACTCTTCCACTGCATGTTGTTAGAGGCTTTTAGCAACGAACAATGACCACCTTATCTTATTTTACCATACCTTTCCTTATTTTACCATACCTTACGTTATTTTACCATACCTTTCCTTATTTTACTATACCTTACGTTATTTTACCATACCTTTCCTTATTTTACCATACCTTACGTTATTTTACCATACCTTTCCTTATTTTACTATACCTTACGTTATTTTACCATACCTTACGTAATTGGATCATACCTTACCTAACTTGTGACTTAACTGACCTCACTTTATCCGACTATACCTTACCTTACTAAGCTTATGTCAGTTACCTTACTTTACCCTATTAAGCCAAGTACCTTGCATTAGTACCTTACCTAACCTTATCTTTAGTTCTAACGATATCTTACCTAACCTATAAAGGTATGACTATAGTGCAGCGTTGATTCCGTGGTAACTGGGTTTGATGGTATTATATTCGATGCCTTGAAGTTTGTGGACCGTAGTGCAGCCGATATCCTTCAAAATGATTGACAGGTGAGGCATCTCGACGGCTTGTGCATTCTTGCGTCTCAGCGCCTGGATGCTGACAACGTGCCAGACATCGCCGGAGCCAATATTGCACCTGTTCACTGGATTAAGGCTTAACAAGAAACGGGTCTATCAGTTTGCAGGTCATCCATCCAACCACGCATACCTCACCCCATTCGATGCATCAACGATTCCAAGAAAGATATGAAGCGGAGGGGCACACGTGAGTGACCCAACAGATGGCGCTTTGCAAGGGCGCGAAACTGAAGCAGACGATTTTCCTCGAACTGTTGACTGCGAAGAAACTGATGAGACAGAGACAGAAACAGAGACAGAGGCAGAGATAGAGACAGACAGAGATAGAGACAGACAGAGACAGAGACACACAGACAGACAGACAGACAGACAGACATACAGACAGTTCGTGGAGGGTGCGTGGGAGGGTATACACCCAACGCTGATGCAAAGATCTGAGCGAGATTTGCACAAGATGGGGGTCCTGCGACTGGGCTTTGCATCAAGGACCCTTGGCTGATAGTCCGCCACACAACCACGCTGAGAGCCAACATCTGCAGATATGCAATGTGGATGACGTGTTATTTGCAAAGGTCCTTCTTGTACTGCATGTGGTTCACACACATACACATAGACATACACATACACATAGACATACACATACACAAACACACATACACAAACATACACATACACATAGACATATACATACACATAAACATACACATACACAAACATACACATACACATACACACCGCCCATCCACTTTTTATGCACACCCACGCGTTTCCCGATCACGCTCATCGATTCGAATAGAGATTATATATATGTATATATATATATATATCCAATATATATATATATATCCAATATATATATATATATATACGTATCTATGATGTATATAGGTCGAGTTTATAATTAAGGGGTATAGATAGCCTCGTAACCATGGTGTGTGTGCAAATTTGCCACTGGTGACTCTTCTAGTTATCAGAGCAATGTTTACTACCGGATGAATGTTCCGTCCTTAATGATACATCGTTAAGGCCACACAGAGAGCGCCTTTAAGTAAGTTCTCTTGAAGATGCGCTATACAAATTTACAATTACAGTTACAAAAAAGTAGAATTACGGAGATTGAAACTTACAAGCATAAATTAGGATACTTGTGTTTTGTGCTTCGTATAACCATTATTGGAAAATGAGCAATGTCGAGGCCGTACGGTCGCTATAGAAAAACTTATTGGCCTACATTAGCATTTACATTGTGCCTTTGTATAGGTAAATTAGCATACAATAGACTGATTAATTTGTGATTCACCGGCAGTTTATGCTACTGTACGATATGCATGAATCAACAATGGTGTATGTAATTAGGGCCTATTCTGAAGTGAAGGTGGTTTCTACTGGAGCCGGATCCGTTGTCAAAACCAGTCACGTTTGATAACTCACAAAGATCCCAAAGTAGTTCTACTGAGGACGAGGATCTTGTCATCTTAAGAGTACACTAAGATACGACACTCAGTTCATCCTACATGTAATGTCCAAGGTCCTTTCTGAATACCAGGACCTGGAATGGTGAGGCACCCATTCAAAAGGAGAAGCGGTGGTGAAGGATCTCGCCTGTTTAATACACTGAAAAATGAGCAGGGTCGAGGCCATACAGTCGCCACTGAAAACCGTGTACATTTAGATTTATATTTTACAAATATTAGGTTGCGCTTAGACACCATAAATCGCTTTTATCCGACGCTATATTTAAGCAAGCAGCATTACAACTCAAAGAAGAAGCGGTGGTGAAGAATTTCACCCGTTTAATTCATTGAAAAATGAGCGGGGTCGAGGCCGTACGGTCGCTATAGAAAAGCGTGTACATTGAAGTTTATTTACCTTATGAAATGCCAACTGCATGGTGGCGCTGCAATCGAAGAAGCTTCTGACCCAATCAGCGAGGTCATGCTAATTAAAGGGCCCCAATGAACGTGACCCCTGACCTTAATAAGGTCTTCTGGTAGGTGGCGCCGTTGTTTTGCTCTATTGACCACCACGCACGCGAGTTACATACCCGTGATAGGGAGTGTCGTATCTCAGCACACAGTAAGGTCTTTAGATTTGGTTTACAGTCTCCATCCGCAGCTGCAAAAGTCACAGAAAAGCTGAAAAAGATTTTCGCCATGTGTTATTTCGCTCTGTGGCAGCGACGGTCCGTGTGTGTATCCAAGCATGTATCTGGCTACTTTTACAGCGCCTCAAGTCCCTCACAAAGGTGCATGCAAAGCATTGGACCATAGTAAAAACAGGGCACAGGTTATGCTTTCAAGACCTTGTATGTATGTATGTATGTATGTATGATGTATGTATGTATGTCTGTGCATATGTATGCCCTACGTTTGTATTTATGAAGATGTGTATATATGAATGGATGGATGTATGTATCTGGATATTTATATATCGCTTTTTAAGAACCTCATACAGCTACTAAATACACAAAATAAATTGAATAAAACCTGTCAAAGGTTCTCGATGGCGCTAAATGAATAACGAATCCAGTGACGATGTATGTATTGCTGGATGTTTTTACCCTTTTTATTCGGGTGGCACCAGTAGCGGATCAAGAATTTTACAAAGAGAGGGAAGTAAGCAAGGCGAGAAGAAGTTAGGGAGGATTGGCTATTAGGCGTTACCATTTAATTTGCAGGGGTTCCAACATTTAAAAGGTATGTTATGTTATGTTATATCATGTTATGTTATTTTATGTTATGTTATACAAGACCGTATACCTAACTGACTATTTTACCTTACTGCCATGAGGGTTTTTTAAGCAGAACAAATCCGGTTTTGACTTAGTAGCGGAACTTCAAATTTCAGGCCTAGCGGATGACTCATATGGGCCCTTTTCGCACTATCTCATGCTCTGAGAGGGCCCTTGCTTTCAGCCTCCCCCGCAGTTTTAAGCCCTGCGGGCATATATTAACTCTACTGTTTTTACTATTTTTTTGAGTTGTTTTTTATTTATCAAAGTTTTATGACTATTTTAGTTTCAAAGATTTTTTACAGCTCTTTTTTATTTGGTTTCCCACAGCTACCTGAACCAGTCTGAGGGCGGCTGAAAGGCGTGTCTCTCCAGACAAAAGGGATCACGGCCGTATTGGTCCTCTTGAACCGCCCTTGAGTACCTACCCCAGCTGATTATAGTTGCACTTAAAATTGAACACTAATCGAGGCGTGGCTCTACTTACCATCTGTCCGCCATCCAGTCATGTCCTGAACACACACGCACATACACACACGCACACAGATGTGTGTGTGTGTGTGTATGTATGTATGACTGTATGTAGATAGGTTTGTGTGAAATATACAATGTAGGACCTATAATATGGGACCTATAGTTGTAACGCTAAGTAATGCAATAAATTTTAAAAAGAATATAATGCAATATAGGCCTATATATGTGTGTGTGTGTGTGTGTGTGTGGACCGCTTACATACATATGTGTATATTTACATACATAATTATATATCATGATTTCTGAGCACCTCGTGTTGCGGATATATATATATATATAACATTGCAATATATTCTTTTTTAAATTTATAGCATTGCTTATATATATATGTGGACCACTTACATACATATGTGTATATATATATATATACACAATTATTATATATGATGATGATTTCTGAGCACCGCGTGTTGCGGAGGTTGTTCGAGGTCCGCGTGCAAAAAGACTAATGTATCTGTTGGTGGTCACAACAGTTTTAATTAATCAACGACTTTCCTGAAAAATAGGCGACATCTGATAATATCACTCTTCTGATGCAGGATTAGACCACTGCAGGCCTACGTAGGCCTATAGCGCCTACAGACATGCCTACAAAAGGCCTACTTTGCTACTTCCTCTTATCTAATATTACGGTGGCTTAATGCACCCTGGGAGTAGGGGAGATGGACTGGTTTGAACTAACTCCCATCCACCAGTGGTTTGTATATCGGCCCCAAATTCCGTCCCAAGCACCTTTTCATGTTGTTCAGTCCCACCCGATGCTGTTTTCCCCCATAACCTTTTTAGAACTCGAGGCTACGGCCATTTTATGCGTATTACGAGTATAGGACTATTAATAGCGATACTACTAATGTGCACGAACAATATTTACATTGTTTTCAAGGAGGAAGTGTAAAAATAAATAAAATTTATAATACACAATACGAAATACTACATACAAAACTTACACATATACGTGTATAAGTTTTGTATGTATTTTGTATTAAGCGCCATTATCCGACTAATTATCAGTCGACGGCGCTGAGCAGCTGCGATCGAAAAACCTGCTGAAGGTCCAAGCACAGTACACAGTAACCGCCTTATGGGAGGTTCGAACCCGTAGGCATACTCTTCGCGTTACAAGCCAAGCGCTCTAACCGATCGGCTACCACGCCCCAGTGGGGCATGTGTGGCCTAAAGTCACCCAATTGGTCGAGTTCCCATGACTGGTAGTAGAGCATTGCACAACAAGTCCTCAACGCGCAGTTATGCAACACCTTCGACTGATGCTTGTATGTATGTATATATATATATGTGTGTGTGTGTGTGTGTGTGGACAAGCATTTAAGGATGCTCGTGAGATTTCTGACTCATTTAGATCAATATCATAATTATTTATTACCCTCGCCATATATCCGGAATTACTTAAGCGTTCAGTCAATAATCAGCAATTATTGACCCCTACCCTTACTCCCAGGGTGCAGTAAGCCAATATAATGTTGGATATGAGCAAGTGGAAAGTAGGTTATATATATATATATATATATATATATATATATATATATATATATATATATATATATATATATATATATATATATATATATATATATATATATATATATATATATAGTATTACAAATGTGCCAAAGTATTCTGCATTTGCAGTTTATTTAGTTATATTAACTTGCACTTAATCTTCTTATAATAGTAATAATCCTTATATTCTCTATTTAATTGTGGTTTTGTGTCATCAGGGCAGGAGCGTTTCTGAAGTTTCTCTTGAAGGGGTGCTATATAAATTTGCAATTAAAAATTACAAATTCATATAATATGTATAAAATTTGCATCTTCGTGCAAACATCCGAAGACAAAGGTCAAGTCATATTTCACTGAGTTTAAATTAAACTGATCAGAATTTACATAACAGCTTCATTCACAGTTAATTTACAGAAGTCATTTTTAAATCTAGGCAACCGGTAATACTCTTGTAGAATCATTAGGTCTACACAGTCAACACTGAGAACTGAACTTGACCCTACCTTTGTCTCGTCAAGTTTGCTTCGATCGGCGTCTTTCAAACAGCTTCAGTCTCCACCCCTTCGAAATGCAGTTTACGAATGTGATTTTCAAGCATTGCAAAAGTATCTCTCAAGTGGCTCTCCAAAGAGTGTTATTGTAAGCATAAGCTCGAGATTTCTACCAATGAAAGCCAAGTCGTGGGATCAGAAGATCCGCAGCATTTACAACAGATTGACGCCGATTAATGCCGAATAGAGTAAGGCCTGCAAAAACCAGCTTATTCACAGGCGCTATAAAGAACATCCATGTACGTTCATTCACCACGTATTACCCTAAATAACCAGCATAGCCTGATAGAAATGACACTCGGTTCTTGTGCAAAGTTTACGGGGCAGAGTTTGATACTAATCGAATCATCCAGAAAGAGGAAGTAAGCTACCAAGCTTCTAAGAAGGTTTTTGATGTAGGAAAGGCCTTTTACATCTTCACTTGCTATCTAAGAATGTCACAGAATAGCAGAGATGAGGTCATGTAGTACAAGAGCTTGTGGTACAATAGTTGGCTGCAGTTTGAATCCAAAACTGATGAGCTATGAGTCAGAATGGCAATGTTTTGTAGCGAAGCTTAATGTGTAGTTTTGAACTGAATCGAGTTCTCTGGAGCGATCTGTACAAAGATAAGATGTGCAACAGAGCAACTGTGGTTGCTGATTATAAAAGCAACGGTTGTTTGTTGTTCATCTGTTGCTATCTGCGATGGTGCGCTCGCTTCTTGCCTCCTCCCCATCCGATGCTTTGGTTAACTTCTAATTTGTGCCACGACATCTCGCGGGTTTGTCCAGCTGAGGATGGATTCGAGTTCACAGCCAGTAAAGGAAGTTTATCACCTGGAAAAGAATTGACCAAATATGTTGACTGCACAAATTAAAAACTCCTTTTTTTCCATTGTTGTAATCATCAGCTGAAAAATTCCTAAGCACTGCAGAAAAGTTAAGTGCAAATTATTAACAAATTATTCACCAGCACTGAAATCATCATTATACACATTCAGTTATTAAAGAATTCTTATAGTGTGCTACTTCTGAGAATGAACTAAATACTACATTAAATAATAATTATTATTATTATTGCTATTATTATTGCTATTATTATTATTTTATTAATATTATTATTAGCATTATGCAATGAGTTACAGTTGATGAGAAATAGGGGCCAAGTCTTGTATACTGGGTAAGCTTGCAGCTATTTACCAGGCTCCTGTTGTGCTGTTCCTGTGAACTTACAATTGTGGCTTTAATAATCTTTAAAATGCAATAAAATATTATGTTACACTTCCTGGAAAAATGAGAGGGTCGAGGCCATACAGTCGCTATAGAAAAACGTGTATATTTACATTTATTTCACATTTACTTGCCAGGAAAGCATATTTATCTTAATTTACACCCTTTTGGTCACTTAGATAGTCGTGTAAGCAGCACTGTAAGAGGTTCTAAGAATGTGCTCTGTACAAAGTCAACTCATTATAACGTGGAACTCGAGGTCCATATCTGCTATCACGTTACGTCAAAGATCATGTTAGAAATATTTAGTGGTGTTGTAGTGTATGCGTGAAGGTTTTGGGGATGTGAAATCCCATGTGGTCGTCCTGCTTTGCAGTGAAAACGTCGAACAATGGCCGAAATATATTACTCTCATTGGTTATTAGGAACGCATGCCCTGTTCTAAGGGAATGTTTGCTTGCGGCCATCAAAACAAGTTGCCCCCGATGGAATAATATAGCATCTGATTTATCCTTAAAGGAACAAGCTTTATGCATACGAGTATTGCCAGAGATCCCATTATCGTGTTAGCGTTTTATGGCTGCACGATCTTGCCTGTGAGGCATCACTACATCATAGTTCACTTCCAAATGCAGAAACATTTCTGCACATGTATTATCGTTCACAAAAGGCAGAGAGGACATGAAAATACTTGGTAACAGCAACTGAAAGTGTTAACAGTCATTCTCCAGGAATAATAATAATAATAATGATAATAGTAATAAGGTGATTCGTATGGCAGTGCATAATTACAGCGAGAACAATTGAATGCTAGCAAGAACTGTGGTAGAAATCAATACCACCCATAAAAAATTTCAGAAGCCATGACTGAGCGTATTATAACAGAATTCGTACTATGTCGGAGCATGCTACGACAGGTCTATGGTGTTAATGATTTGATGCATACACATACACAGATATATACATACATAGTTACATACATACGCACATACAATTACACTCATCCACACATACATACATACATTTACACTCATCCATCCATCCATACATTCATACACACACACACATACAGTACATTCATACATACATTCATTTACACTCCATGCATCCATCCATGCATGCATCAATCCATTCATCCGTCCATGCATCCATCCATTTACACTCAGAATCCATAAATTAAATCTTGCAAGAAGCTGATAGACTGACTGTTGAACGAAAGCCTCCGTTGCTGGACTGAACCATTGGTTGCACTGGCGCCATCTGCTGATTGGAGTTTGAGTGATGACGGACCATGCTGCAACAGATCAAATACATCGTCTTCATTCATCTTCAGCTTTAAAAATCAGTCTGTCCTAATTAATAAAAGCTGTTCTGACCGAAAAACAAATCTTCCCTCAGCAAATTTGTCTCGATTGTGCGTGTCTAGACATTTACAAAACGCCTTCTATGAACCTCTAAAAGGCATTCATTGTTAGCCAAAAAGGTCCGGTTTTTATCCATTGGTATCTATTCACCACCGCCATCATCACCATCACCACCACCATCATCATCACTAGCACCATCATCATCACCACCACAAGAAGAAAAATACATCAAGGCATCAGCAGAGTTAGAAGCTAATACCAAACTAGGTATGGTCATAACACCATCATTAAATGCCTCAGTCAGCAGAAAGAGAAGACTGAAATGGATGGGACATGTAATTCACATGGACAGAGACAGGCGAGACAATCGAGCAATGAGTTGGATTCCTGAAGAGAAAACGGAGGAGGGGAAGACCAAGGAAGAACTGGCCAGAGACCATCAGAGACGACCTTGGGTGTTTGGAGATGTCGTGGGATGAGGCAGGAAGACTGGTGGTTGACAGAGATGAATGGAGAAGCTGCACTGCCCGGCTTGCAGACCTGCACGGGAAGGACTAACTACTAAGTAAGTAAGTATCAGCATTTAATCCTCAGAGGCATGGACATTAAGGATGTTTTGCCTGAAACACATACATGACAACATATCCATCAAACACACAATCTCTCCTCATTGGTTAAACAGCTTGACAACAATTTACCAATTTCATAAGATGCACCTGGATTAGAACCCCAGACACAGATGTAACAGGCAAATGCATTTCACAATCTACAACCCTGCAACATACAATGGTTTTAACAAAGGAGGTTACTCACCGTTGAAACAGCTAAGTTTCCACCCATCGAAGCTGGATTGATTAGCGGAAGACTACCCTCGCTGCCTCCTCGTTTCAATCTGACCAAAAAAATTCAAAACGCTTAAACACGTATGCATGTAGGTGTTTATAAACATATGTCTGCATGTATGTACGCACGCTAGCACGTATGTTAATATATGTATGTGCATATGCATGACAGTATGCAAGTGTATAAGTGTATGTATTAAATATGTATGCATGTATAATGTATGCATGCTTTTTAAAAATTTATATAATGCCCTAAATTAGGATCCTCTCACATCAACTAATCTACTTCCGCGCTTTACTTAACTCTTACCGATAAATTGGCCTAACGACGATTTAGCCGTTCATAAGTAAGATACTAACAGGAAGGGAGCGTTGCAGTGTTGGACTTGCGTGTGAACCCATTCAAAAGTATACTCGTCTTTTTGATGGCGCTCCCTTTGAACCTCTGCTTCTCTCTCCTCTTCCTGCTCCCTCAGGGCTGAAGAAACAACAGAACAAAAACTGTTCAGACACATCACACCGACCTCTCATCTGAAAGAGTAGGAAAAAAGAGCGGTCCCTGAAGACAGGCAGCCATGGGTATGAAATGGTAGCGACTTCATTTTTCTTAGCCTCACCACATCAGGGCGGGTGGCTAGTACCCTCCCTTGCTGCTTGGTCTTCCCAATGACAGTGTACTCATTATGGCCAAGTTTGCTAGGTAGCGTATGAGGAGCAGAAAATCCCTAGCGGTAAATCAGAATGTGAAACAGACGCTACATGATATGATATTACAGTATGATTTAACACAACAGAGACATTTATATGAAATGAAGCTCATGATTTTTTAAATTTATTGCATTTGACTACACTGCTGTTTTCTAAAGAACGTTTAATGAATTAATGAATTAATTAATTTTGATTTAACACGACAGACATTTAAACACTGTGAAATGAAGCTGACAACTGCATAAGACTGACTTAGACGACATTTCCATAACCTGTCTCCACACACCCTAGTTGTCACTTGCTTCATTGTGCAAAGTTGGTTATCTTGCTGTTCTACTCGTACACGTCGCCACTTCTCCTGCAGAAAGCTCAAGATTAAGATTAAAATTTTGTACTGGACTTTCTCTATGTAACAATCTTTTCGTTGGCATTCATTTGGTTTCAATTACATCACATTCTCTCGAGCTTTAAATACAAGCCTTTAATTCTTCTCACTGATTTAGCCACATATAGAGCGCTTCGGAGAGATTCTGCTAAAAAGGCGCTATACAAATGTTCTGTTACAATTCCAAATACAAATTAGAGTAAGAATAAAGCATGACATTATGGTACCTGTGAAGTATTCCTTTCGTGGCGGAGGGCGCTCCCGCTTGTACGTGAGAGCAGGAGATGGGACTTTGTTCATCTCTTCCAAGCGACGCATGATCGCCAGTCTTTTAATTGGATCTGTAACGTAACATAAAGTCAAAATTAATTAAATAAACATCTAATAGAGAACAACAAATAGAATAAAATGCAATAAAATTAAAGCAGAAAAACACAGCTAGATGTTCAATGCACACAACTCAAAGCCCACTGTTACTACCAGTGAAATATTTGTTTTCTCCAGCAGCTAATGATAGGCACTAGTTCGTGTTGCTATCCACTTTTCATTAATCTAACCTAATCTAAAGGCTTCTAGAGCACCGTTATCATAACATGCTAGGCATCAATCAATGGTTGTTTCAAGTGAAATAGGAGTAAAAATCATAATCCTTAGGAAAAGCTCATTCAGAATGCGACAGGTCATGGTCAGTGACTTGCTCAAGGTTCCTACCATGCGACCATCTTGGTCAGACTAAAACCTGCATGCTTTACGTTACAAGACTAGCACTCAACCGGTCTGGCCCTGTATAATTAATGGAACACATCTGCACAACAACTGGCTGCTCATACAAACAGAAGACACAAAGATACTCCGTAATGTTGGCAAAACTGGATGTCCGTCTTCTCTCTTCCTTCCCGACAGTCTTAGTGGAGGCAGATTGCTAAAGCATGTGCTTTTTATAGCACCGTGGTGTGGCATGGTGGTCTATTCAGCAGTGCACTGCATCTGTCTGTAATCCAGCAATTGTAGGTTTGAGCCTGATTAGCAGACTCCATGTAATGACCCTGAACAGGTTGTTCGTGCAAACTTTCTTGTACCTCACATAAAGACTTGCTGACCGTACCTGCTTAAACAAAAGCAATTAATGAATAAAATAAATTTACAGTGGGACAGAAAAATTAGAAATTTTAAACAATATTATATTACATTACATTACTGGGAAATGTCTCCTACAATTTCCCATTTCATCCAATTCGCTTTCAACGGCTGCATGAGTGCAGTTCTTTACCAAGTTCTGTCAACTTCTTCTTCCGACCGAGCTGTTCCATTTTCTTGGCTCTCTGGAGAAACAGTTCTGCTGTTCTTGGGTTCTTGAAATCCCTTATGAAACAAAACAAAAACAACCACAAAATTCAACCAGCAAACTTGAGAAATGAAAACCGGAAAAATTTCAAATAATTAAAATATCAATACTAAATCCATCCAAACAGCATCATACATTGTATCGTGTATAAAGAATATTTACACAGTATTTATGCATATATAAATGTATAGTTTGGTCAGTTTTATATTAGTTATTTACCACTTAAAACATCATCAACTTGTTTGCAAGAAGGATTTTCATGCAATTTGCCATCCTCTTAATTTCATTTTCTATGAATCACTTTTCTTTGAATCACTTGTAAACCCTGAGTTAGAAGACTTTACTAAAACTTATTGTAAAACTGAAACTTATAGTAAAAACATGGGTTTCCTGAATCTGCAAAGCTTATAGGAAAAGGATATATTGATGGCATTCGAAAAAAGTGTTTTACAAAATATTTCAATAGCATCTTTTCTTAGTAAAGTTTGACTGATTTGCTGTTTTTATTGTTTTTCATATGTAAATTTAGCCTTTTTAAACTTTAGATGATATATATCGTACATAGATTTAGCATCTAGGTAAAGTATTTAAAACACCCAGATACACCCATACATACACATACATACTGTAAAAATGGTAGATTTACACACACATACATTGTGTACCCAGCAATATGCACCCAGGTACATACATACTTACCATTCTTCCATGATCTTTTCCTGTCGTACGGAACGGCCAGCAGTTGTGTTGGAATGCGCATCAGACAAGTTGCTGAGTCGTGATGATGGAGGGAGTGGAGGCTTTCCAGGTGGATAAGGCCGATGTCCTCTTGGTGGAACGAGTTCACCAAGTGGAGATGGCGTAGCATTGCTCCTCCAGGCTTGCTTCGGAATTGGAGGAAATTCCATGTCTGGGGTTGAAGACTGAAAGTCTGCTGGGACACGGTTAATTACACAGGCATTCATTCCAACTGGAATGCGGTTACTGAAAAATAGAAAAAAACGAAGAAAACACAGATCACTGTAGGAAATGACCAATCCTAGAATTTAAAGCACTGCTTTCAGATGCATCTGTTGCATCATTATTAAACTACTTGCAGTCCTCTTGACAAAAGCTTTAATAAATCAAAGCCATTCGAATACAATCTGGTATGTATGCCACTGGATAATTTTATAGAGCCTTTTACCTTTAACCTTTTACCTTTCAAAGGCACAACATGATCTGTTGCAATCACAAATTAAAATCACAAGGTATTTGCCAAAAATGCAAACAGATGAAACTAAACACTCACTTGTTTCGAGGAGTTGGAGGCAAAACCAAATCTTTATCGAAGCATAACTAAACACAGAACCATCCAATATTAAGTCAATAAACTTAATTTAGCCAACAAACAACTCTAGCCGAGAATAAATGCATTAAAAATCCACACTGAGTTGAAAATTTCAGTGAGAAATTAGTCTATTGCACCTACAGTTCAGTCACACTTAATAAGCACCCTAGACATATGCTAGTAAGTACCTAGAAGTAACAGTTCTCAATGTATGGAAATGTAGAGAAGCTTGCTATTTATGATGCTCTATAACTAGTCTTTTTATATCACATTTGCACACACAGACTCGCTCACTAGACACTGGCCAGCTTAGGCGCTGCTGCCACTGCTATCACTATTATTACACTTTAAAACAGTATAATAAAGAATATATTAACAGTATATTGCACACTGTTATAGAAATGTCAAATCATGAGGAAGTCAAATTAAAGTCCGCAATTAAACAATTAATCTGTTGGCACAGTCATCCAGAGAAACTACCTAAACCTTACTACCAAAAAATTATTCTAGTGGCTGTAAGTATTCCATCACACCATCCCATCCACCCACCCACCCACCCACCATCCTGTCATCCATCCAACCATCCCACCATAGATCTACCCATGGGCATTCTGAAAGGACATGAACGCACTTCGTTTGGCATTAGGGCTTCAACGTTGAAGTCGTCATAATCAAAGTCACCAACAATGTCGTCCGTCAGATGAGCATCATTCAAAATATGCTGTAGGCGTTTCCGGAAACTGTAGCCTCTCCACAAACACTTAAACATAGAAAATAAGCAACGTTAAGAAGACTAGATCAACAATAAAAGCCAACATCCAGGAGACTGGATTAAACAACAATAGCAACATCAAGGACATTATATTCAACAACAAAAGCAAGGATCAGATTACAATAACGCATCAAAGAAAACATGAAGAGAACAACATATCACCTTAAGTTGCAAATGGTTAGACTGTTTGATATCCATGTTCCAGCACCTATATGGGGTTCTCGAAGGATTGTACGTGAGTGTGACTTAATTAGTGCACCTGAATTTTTGTAGCTGCTTTGTCAACATTGCCAACATCTCGGATTGGAAGTTTTGCTGAGTTCCGTTCTTTCCTAACATTTGACGCCTGTGTTGTTGAGCCATTCACTGGCTGCTGAGGGGACTGTGTGATGCTTCCTGTCTCAAGTGATGACTGACAGATGTCGCCTGAGGCTGGTACTACTGAGCTGCTCAACGTAAAGAAAAAGCATCATCATCAGCATCATCTTTGTTGTCATCTTAATCTCCATCAACTTCATATGCGACATCATCATGTCATCAAAATCATCATTATAATAGACATACATAATCAGATTCATCATCATAATCAAAATCATTATCATCCAATTCATGATCAGATTCATCACCTTATCATCAGCTTCAGATTTATCATCGTCATCATCATCATCAGATTCATCATCAAATCACCATCATCAACACTTAGATTCATCAAGTGACAACGAAAGTTGTGACAGGTATCAATTAATTATCTGCAGCGGCCCAAAATGCCAACAACTGAACCCAAGACACAGCAACTAAAAAGGCCACAGTTTTTCTCTGCATCATTGCTGAATTAATAGTTAGCTCAAAACTGTAAGAGACTTAAATAGAAATAGAAGTTTAAACAAATAAATAGGAATTTACCCAACATTCTTTGTTGCTAACAATCTATCAAAGTCATTTCTAGATACCGCAGGCTTCCCAAAGACAGGGTTTTTCTCGTCGTGGCTTTGCTGACTTGAAAAACTTTTATCAACAGTTTTTGTATTTGGCTGCAATTCTATTTGGTCCAAGCCCGTTTTGGTTCCTGGATACTTATTTTTGCTGGAACTAGCATCCAGCACCGCCTGCTCAAATTTAGCTTTCATGTTAACTGCTTGCGCTGCGCTGGCTTCCTGAACGGAATGTGGTTTTTCAAATGGCAAAGAATTCTGCTCGTCGCGTGCTAAGAGTTTTGGAGTTACTGGCGGCTGAGGCAACAGTTTCCCACCATGTTCGTGGAAAAACCGGTGCTCTTCGGCCACCTGGTGAATAGAATCAAAATATGTTGCATGTGTGTCGTAGATGTTTGATAGGCTATTATGAGCAATTCTGTAAAAAAAATAAACATTTTGCATCAAGTTAGTTGAGAAAACCAAGAACCACAAAATAAAAAAATAAGTGAAAATATTACTAAAAATATTATTTAAAATAATTTAGGATATTGAATGCACAAAACTAGAGATCAGACAACACAAAATTAAAATCAGAGCTGATTTAAACAATGATCGTCTGCATTAGAAAACCAGATGATATCATCAGTGCACAGATTTACCTTGATACAGAACAAATCTATTATTTCCAGAGATATTTATTCATTATTTATTTATTATGCCATAACCAATGTTAGAAAGACAACTGTTAACATTTAATGATAATCTAGAATTGTTACAAATTAATAAAAATCTAGAATTGTTACCAATTAATGAAAATCTAGAACTGTTACCAATTAATGAAAATCTAGAACTGTTACCAGTTAATGAAAATCTAGAATAGTGAACTAACTCGAGGGACTTGAAGTAGTCCGTACGAAGACGATGATAACCGTCAACGTGACTCAGACATTTTTCCAGCCAACTGTTTGGTTCCACGTTCGGCACAAAGGCACAGTCTGTTGTCTGTTTCTCTTCATTCAAATATCGCAAACTCTTAATCGTGCTCAACAGAGCATTTCTAAACAAAAGAAAGCTCAATGCTTTTACAAATGTCTTTCTTTCACATAGAAAACACAACATCAAGAACAGTTGATTAATGATTAGGCATCTGAATGAAGAGCTGGGAATATTCATCAGCATGACTAGACCGATGACGAGATTAACCTAAATTCTAGTATTCTGGTAATATGATTACAAGAATCATAGAATCAAAGTAATATGAATACTGTAATAATAGAATCACAGTAATATGATTAGTACAATTAATAACCCTAACATCAGTCAGACAGACAATTTAACACACTTTGCAAGGTTTCAAAAAGGCGCTATGCACATTCCAATATATATATACACACATATATATGTGTGTATATATATTCTCGTAACAAGAGATTCCATAACCTGGCTTCTCCAATGGATTATGATTTTGGATTGCGATTTTGACTTGAAGCACTTTTGCAAGGCTTCAAAAAGGTGCTGTGCAAGTTCCCAGATATACACATATATATGTACATATATTCTCTTAACAACAGATTTCATAAACTGGCTTCTCCAACGAATGATGATTTTGAAAGGCGATTTTGAATGACTTTGAATAATTCTAGTTGCACATGCCCACCTATAGTTGGCGTCTTCAACAAGAGGATTCCCAGAGACGTTGATCGATTCAAGTTGCTGGCACGATGACAATCCAACCAAGACACTTCTGACATCTGAAAAATAAGACAAGTCTTGTCCAGCAAATTTATTTATGCATACATGTATCTGGACACTTGTATAGTCCTTTCACAATTTAAACATAATTTCCAGACTATAAACCTGCCTACAAAACCTCTTGACTTTGTGTACATTAAAATTTTTGTAATATTAATAAAAATAATAACACTGTGCACTGAAAAATTAAAAGAACTATTGCTAATTTAATGACAAATCTTAAGACTTACTACAGTGCTACTATCAGTAGTGCAATAGATGGTCACTTCAATGTTTACATAAACTTTCTAAAAACATATTAAATACTAAACATAATATAATAAACATAACAAACATAATCTATATACCATTTGAAACATTTACTTATTACTATAATTCATTGCAAACATCATACTGATAACTACAAATTTAAAAAATTCATTTACAGTAGTAAAATAAGCATTACAACATAGAAAATTGTAACAAACATGTAATAATACTTAAGTTACTAGTTACTCCGGTAAACAAGAGAGTCCTGTAATGTAATACAAACCTGTAATCAGGTTGTTGGACAAGTCAACAGACTGCAGGCAAAGACAGAATTGCAAATCAACAAGAGAAGTCAGTCTAAAAATCATAAGAAAAATTAAAAGTTATACAAATATAAATTAGATACATCGCTGCCTTCTGTACCGTGTACAGAGTATTTGGATTCCTGCTTGGTTGAATTGCTGGCTTTGCTTTACAAAACTTTACAAAAATCAACAACAGTTTACAGTACAACAAAACAATACCAGATTACATCTTTCCATGGTGAGACAGTTTATGTTTTCTTCCAAGTTGCTTTATATTTCTGCTTTCATTGTCTGCTTTGTGTGAAGTAAAGTATGTATTTATCATAGGAATCACCCAGTCAAATTGTTTGCCACATTTATTCCACTCACTTTCCACAGGTATAATCACAGTCCTGCTTTATCTCTATTTTTGCTAACTTCTCAGATTACATTCATATAGTGATAGTACTGAGATTTCAATCTTGGCCTAGCACAGTCCATACATGGGTACCTGAAATGGTGTGGCATCCACTGAAACGGGCAGCGGTGGTGAAGGATCTCACCTAATTAATTCATAGAAAAATGAGCAGGGTCGAGGCCATATGGTTGTAATAGAAAACCGTGTACACTTACATTTAATTATGCTGCAATAGATTCTCCTAACTTCCGCAATTCAAACAGCAAAATACTGAGTGCATCAAAGACTTTATTCAAAATGCAATAATTATATTACTGCCACCTACTGTAATTCAAACACAACTGAAAACACAAATTCGCTGAATTCTGTGATCTGAAAAGTCAAGAATCAACAAATCCCAACGAAGCTAAAGCAGCTACCTCTGATATTTTGCAGACGCTATTTCTCAGCAGATTTTAGTTTTGCATAAATAGATAAAAGGAAATGAAAATTACTCCGAGACAAAGCCTAATTAGAACTGGTCTGAGGTTACCTGTTCTCACTCAGTCCAAGGCGACTAAGAGAAGGCAGCCATGAGAGAGACAGGCTAGTCAAGGAGCTGAGGCTGTTTCTATCCAGCAGCAAATCACACAGAAGCACCTGATTGGTCAGTGAAGGCACCTGTCAACAACGGAGAAACAATAAATATAAATATACACATAATTTGTAACACATATACCAGTAATGACAAGCATGTATACAAGTATGAATCAAGGCATTTAAATGGAACCCTTCCATGCTATCAATTGTTACATTTACAATTTCAAAAGTAATTGCGTGATTCGTATTTTTAGTTATGTTTACTTGTGCATGTCCTGTGATCACTGCTTGTGTTATAATCTATTTTAACTACTTCTTTAATTGTTCCACACAATGTCTAGCATGTGCACTTGTCAGACGCAAATACAGGCTACTTACTTACTTACTTGCGTGCGTGTGCATGTATCAAGAAATTCATATAGCGCCTCTTAAGTAGTTAGTTGCTTCTATGATCATCTAACTGATCAAAACAAGTGTCTAAGGTAGGCTGAAGAAATTAAGTTGTACAAGCTCCCATGATAAGTACATATGTTCAGTGGAAGACTGTTCCAAGATAAACTTCCACCACAAGAGAAGGCACAATGGCCTCAAGTATGTGTGAATCATACATATATAAATAACAAAAAAGTTTCTCTCACTTAAGCTGTACTAGAATCTCAGTGTACATGTCTTAGTAAGTAAGTAAGTAAGCAAGTAATGCATTTGTTAGTAGAACTTATAGACTGGATTAGATTAAGTCAGATTAGATTAGATGTGACCAGTTTTGTACGTCAGATTCAGTTGACTGATCCCGCAAGCATCACAAATGGTTCACATCAAATCTACAAATAATTTTTAGAATGCTACGAAAGAGTTGAACAAAAATCTCAATGTCTAGCAGCCAACCGTCATGAGGTTGTTTCCTCTAAGGTCGAGAGTTCGAAGCATTCCAAGACGCTCAAAGTCATCAACGGTTGACAGATGATTGTCGGAAAGGTCGAGGACCTGGACGGAAATTACGTCAGCGAGGCCTTTTGTTGAGGTCACGTGGTTACCAGACGCAGTCAAGGTGTGCAGACGATCTAAAGACTCTAGTCCAGCTGAAACACAACATTAGCGCACAATTTCAAATGTAAGTACGTATGTATGCATGTTCGCATGTATCTAGATACTTAATATGTAGCCTTTAAGCACCTCACAAAATCACTGCCTAAGCTAGCCTAAATGGCACTAAACTTCATTAAGAACAAAAAGTTCACCTGTAAGTAAATAATGCCAAGCTAACTGGAAATGTCCCCACTAGTGGGCTCTCGCACCCAAGTAGAACCCAGCTGATGGACAACAATTGTGTACTGTGGTTTCACTTCAAAGTGCCCATTGACTGATGTATTAATTATGACACAACAAAAGTCTTCATGTTAGATTAGAAAAGATCCAATCTCCATTCTTACAACTAGTTCTATAAGTAAGCAGACGATTTTAAGCAAAACTCACCAATAACAGCTTGAGGTGATGAGCATTACAGAGTTTGCTGGTTTTGAAATGGCATTCAAAGAATCATAGTACTGCACAAGAATTATATTTTAAAATATGAATTTATAGAATATGAAAGCCAGTCCCTTACAGATTTTTATGATGTGATTATTGGAGACGTTGAGATGACGCAGGGACGTGCAACCAGTCAGACCACTGACTGACCTCAAACAATTCTTTGATACGTCCAAGTAGACCAGATTCACGAGATCACAGAAGTTCATCATCTCCAGCTTGTTATTCTGATCACACATTTATTATAATTATAATTATGATCATTATTAGAATTATTATTACTATTATTATTATTACTATTTCAATTATAATTATAATTATGATCATTATTAGAATTATTATTATTACTATTATTATTATTACTATTTCAATTATTATTACTATTATGTCCGTACAGAGTTTATTACAGTTTCCAGGGTAGAGTCCAAGAAAAGAAGATGGCATTTCCATGTTTTGAAGCCACCAAGTCTCTGAAACACATAGCTGGTTTCCAATGGATCATGGATTATTGACATTGTTATTGTTATTATTATAATAATAATTATTATAATGATAATAATAATTATTATTATATATGATTTATAATAATAATAATAATAATATAATAATAATATAATAATAATAATAATTATTATTATTATATTATTATAATTATTATTATTATTATCATAAATCCAGCAATTAAGAGCATCATAAAATCACATCAGGCAGCAAAGGCTAAACTAATTTCATTAATTTCCTCTGTCTAACATTAAAATACAAACAAAAACGTAAAGATCATGAAAAGCCCCTCAAATTCCAATAAACCCCCGAATAAATTAAAGAAGAAGGAAAAGAAGGTGGCCCTGACCTTGAGGTCAACATACTGAAGACCAGTTAATTGTTCAAGTCCTTCCGTGGCAACAAGGTTGCAGTTGTTCATGACGAGATATTTGAGATTGAGACACTGAGACAGAGTCTTAAGTGAGCAGGCTGAAATGTCGTTCAACTCAATTGCTGTGACCTGAAGATGAAATGTTATGTAATGTAATAAACAACCGAGAGAGAGAGAGAGAGAGAGACAGACAGACAGACAAAGATGCCTACCATACCCACAAGCACTCCAGCTATCCTGAAAATAGAATTTACCAAAAAGAGGCAAAAGAATCACCTACAGAAGCAACTCATCATTGTTTTCTCAAATGCAATCAACATTTCTGTTAATATTATTTTCTGCTCTTCTTAAGCGCCCCTCGTGACTAAGCATCAATTGATGGCACTGAGCAATTGTGAGTGAAGAACTTGCTTAAGGTCCCTACACAGTAACATCTCAGAGGAGGCTTGAACCCATACTCTCCACATTATAAGCCAGCTCTATCCAATTGGTCAATATATCCCACAACTACTTCTGTGAATAGTTGTTAATTTTTGTATTACTATACAATCATCCATTCCACAATTCACTTCTTCATTCAATCACTCAGATGGCAAGAGTAATGTAATGTACTGTCTCCTTGCTTGCTCACATGATGTTACAGAGCACAAAAAATACGCAGGTTAATAATAATAGTAGCAGTAATAATAATTAATTGGTTTTCAGTCTCTCAAAGCCTGGGCTGAGTGTCTCAGGTCAATATCAACTGCCATGCCTTACCTTACCTTACCTTATCTTTCCTTGACCTTTAACTGCAGAAAAATATATAAAACTGGATCAGAAACCTGGTTCAATTTTGCAGTCTTAGAAGATGACAAGATGACTTTTTCTTCCAATGCTGGAAGATTTTTTGCAGAAGATGGAACACGCAAACTACTCTGCGATGGAACAACTTTCTTTGACCTCTGCCCTGACACAGATTTACTGCAACAAACATCCAAGCTAAATAATCTGAAAAACTACTAACCAACACCTCTAAATAGCAACATTTAACACATGTGCACAGAATAGGGTTTCCAACAGTCTAGTGGTTAACATGCTGGATGATCAACATGGAGATCAGGTGTTCAAATCCCTGCAAGGAAATGTTTCAGGGGGAAGATCAGATGAAAATGTAGAGGACTTGCAACCTGCCCTTATATGCCGAGTCTAAGAAAATCAAGTCATTTACACTTTGTACCCATGGCTTCCTCTCAGGGTTAACTCCAAGGTTTGTTCGTCTTCTGTACTGTATATTCACCAACTGCTTTCTGTAACCAATTCCTTCACCAATCTTTTTTGCTGACACAAGTGCATGCCACTGCCGTAACCACAAGGAGCAATTTCACATGATCGTAATCGTAATCATAATCCCCAGATTTACACGGCGCCCAATGAAAGCCACACCAAGGGGACCAGCTTATTCACAGGCGCTCAGTCAAAACAAAATCGATAGGCAAAAGGGTTCGGTTCCAAGTCAAGATCCAAGAGTTAGGCAGAGAGACAGCGTGGCACTGTTATTCAAACCCAGACATATTTCTGCTTCAATCAAACTACCCTTCAAACCCATGGCCTTTGCCTCTGATGACTAAATTATTGAAAGAGGAGTTGATAAAAGTGAGTGAGAGAGTTAGTAAGTATCTAAACAATATATCACCTCTAAAGTATCACACATTAGTGCTGCCCAAATGTGGTGTTAAAAGTTTGAACTGGATAAAATAAATGATGGAATAAATGACTTCACCTTACTTACTTCTAAATGACCCAAACTAGAATTCCAAATTGTTACCTCCTGGACTGGTAGTCTTTCATCCAGGCCAGTCTTCGAGCTTCGATGCTCTTGCTCATGTTCTCTTGAACTTTGCAGCTTTTGTTCTGATCCTTATCTTCTTTTTTCTGCTGGACAGTCAAAGGCAGCCTCTTCACCTCAGTTAATCGAGAAGTTTTTGGCAAAGATTCTGCTGCATTTCTTAAGCTTGGGACAGAACCTGGATTGGAATCCGGCTTTTGTTCCATCAGTTTCTCATTAGATTCTTCTCTAGTTTGATCAAGTTTTTGTGAAGTCGTTAGCTTCAGATCTGCTCCTGCTGTTATTCTAAAATACAGAAAAGCAGTCTCTTAAGCTATAGCCCCGACTGGCAGCCATGACCGTGAAGTGCTAGCAACTTCAATTTTCTTAGCCTTGGCATATGAGGGCGGGTGGCCAGCCCTCTCCCTTGCCACCTGATCTTCCCAATGACAGCGTATGGTCAGCATATTCATTATATTATAGTTCGATTGAGGGCAAGTGGACCTCAAATTTCAAAACCAATTTGTGCCCTGGTTGGGATTTGAGCCCAGGACATTTCGATTGAGATCCAGTGCATTAACCACTTAGCTACTGTGCCTTGGGTTCAGCTGTCAGCATTACAGACTATTGCACGTCCTCTCGAAATTACAGAATTTCTGCAATAAAGACTGAATTCTTCATCATCAACAACAAGCCCATAGCAGGCCATCAGTAGCCACCAGCGGCTATTGGCCCAATGAATGCGGCTGTCAGCGGTCTGTTCCAAAATTGCCCAAATATCAGTGCACTTACCTGGTCTGTTCTCTTTTCGAATTCTCTTTGGTGTTTATAGGTTCAGCAATTTCTGGTTTCTTCTCTTCAAAATTCTGTGCTTTTGTGTCAACTGCTGTTGCTATGTCCACTTTCTCAAGTCTCTCATTTTCGTTTTCGTTCTTGGTATGTTTTTCACTGTTTTGAACCGATACTAATTCTTGCCTCTTATGTTCTTCACTGTCTTTCATGTGTTTTTCTTTTTCCTGCCTTCTTTCTTCTTCTTCCTTCAGTCTTTCTTCGTCTTTCCTTTTCTTCTCCTCTGCTTTTCTTAGTCTTACTTCTGCCTTCTTTTTTTCTTCTTTTTTCAGTCTTTCCTCCTCCTTCTTCTTTCTTTCCTCTTCTTCTTTCTTTCGGTTTTCTTCTTCTTTTCTCCTCTTTTCTTCATCCTTCTTAAGTTTTTCCTGTTCCTTTCGTTTTCTTTCTTCTTCTTTCTTTCGCTGCTTTGCTTCTTCTTTTGCTCTTCCTTCCTCTTCTTTCTTCAGCCTCTCTTCCTCCTTCTTTCTTTTCGCTTCTTCCTCCTTCCTTTGCTTTTCCTCATCTATTCTCCTTTTTTCCTCCTCTTCAAGTCTTCTCTTCCTCTCTTCTTCCTCCTTCTTCTTTTTCTCCTCTTCCTCCTTTTTCTCTTCATTCATTCTGATACTCTCTTCAATGACCTTTAACCTTTCATTCCTCCTCAATTCTTTTACTTCCTCAATCTTTTCTTGAACTTCGGCTCCATACATTTTTTTAATTCTAAAACAAAATAACAGAGCATGAAGAAAAAAAATGTAAATACAGAACAAACTAGTTCATCGTTACTCTGTTTATTATTATTATTCACTTACAATTATTTAAAAATGTAACAAGAACCCTTTGCAAATTTAAAAGCTTCTATTTCTGGTATCTGCCACCTACCATTCAGTCTTTACATGACTGCAATCAGCAGCAGGTATTCGATCAAGGGAATTCTACAATCTATTTGAGATATTAGATCAAGGAAATTATACAGTTTATTTGAGATATTCGATCAAGGGAATTCTACAATCTATTTCAGATATTAGATCAAGGGAATTCTACAGTTTATTTGAGATATTCGATCAAGGGAATTCTACAATCTATTTGAGATGTGCCAAATCTTGCAAGATCTGCTTTTGAATTTTAAATGAATCTGCCAAATACATATCTTCTTCCATAAAGAGCTGTGCTGCTCTGAGCTAACCTAAATCCCCGAAATTGAGCCTGTATCTTCATTGCTGAAATCGTTCTCTGCTTCTCTTCTTGCAAGTTCTTTTCCTCTGTCATCTGTTTCAGTGACTCTCGCTGTTCCTTAACACGATCTGTTAAATGCTTAATTTGAAGCTGAATATAAAATACAAACACAAAAGATTACGGTAAAAACTAACAACAACTGAACTAATATGAACAATAAAAAACTAACATAGTAATATAATTCTTTCCCATTTAAATCAATTGCCTTCAAAATTAATTCATTACCAAGTTAAAGTACAGAACATCACAGTGTGCAGCTGAATGAAGTCTAATGCATCTGTTCTGTGAAATGACAAGCCACTCGACAAACAGTGCATAGGGGAACAAAGACTCACGAGTTTTCCGATAAACTGGACGTAACGTTCTCACACCTGCATATTCTGTATTTATGTATATGTGAATATATATATATATATATTTATGTATGCACGCATGCATGTATACGTGTATATATGTATGTATATATGTATCTGGCTGTTTGTATAGTACCTTCGTCGTACAATGCAAACACTACCAATTAATTCATTCAATGATCACAATGAACATTCTTGATATTCGTATAGAGCATCTTTCAGCCGCTATACAGACTGCTTTAATCCTACCTCTGATTCCTTTAACGACTTTTCCAGCTGCTTAGTTATCATTTCCTTTTCTTCGATAAATTTTGCATCTCGCTTCTGTTTTTTAAAACAAAAAGGAAGAACCATATCCTACATGACATATCATCTACACATCAACAATTTCACAAGAAAGTCAGTACTTTCATTTATTAAAAGCACTTATAACATGCACGAAGTCAACAAATCCGAATCTGAGGCATGGAAGCACGTTCGCTAGGGGGCCAAGATTGAGTTATGCAAAAGCCAGAGGATAATAGTGCGTCTTGACAAGTGGTTAAATGATGAAGCAAGTTGGCACTTCGAGCCTTCATGAGGAGCACAACAGCTGAAAGCAAGTAATCCTACATTCGTCCTTGACCTCGATTCTAGCAACAAACCACTATCAGAAGAACACAACAGTCTAGGAGGGCGTCAGCAATGTATAAAGATATGAACGGCTGGCATTCTTAGCTTAAAAGGTCCAGCATGAAATCTCAAACTTAATATGCCATTCAACAGGAAGCCAGTAAGACTCACAAAGGAGATCTAATGCATTTGATAATCAAGAAGAAGAACATGAAACAACCCTAAACAGAGAGTTTTGAACAACCTGGAGTTTTTTTATATTAACAGAAGATATACCATATAACAACACATTTGCAGAAGTCTAATCTAGAAGCGACGAGTGCACATGCCACTGTTTTAGCCATGTCATCAGTCAGAGAATGCCTGATGCGACAAAAGCCCCGATGTGGTAGAAACAAGACCTGCAAATCAAAGACGTCTTTCTGTCTCATATTTGAGCACATGTAACATATTCACTGTGCACCTATGAACTAGTAAAGGGGTCATTCTTGCATTTAAATTGTATGTATGGATATGCACATTTATAAAGAACCTTTTAAGAACTTGACAAATGTGTTGAGTTGTGTTGTGTTGTATGTTAAAATTAAATACGTGACAAAAGTCATGCAACAAGTGAAACATTAGAAGAAAGCAATGTGAATTTGGAATTCTGAGTCTTACTTGATTTTCTTCATTTATTTGCCTCACTTCGTCTTCAATCTTCAACAGTCGCTTCTGTCGTTCTTCTGTCAGTTCTTTCACCAGTAAATTTTCCTTTTCCTTTAAGGACTCCTCGACCTTCAAGAGATTTAAGCAAACAGGCAATTTAGCATGCAGAGACATGGGCATTACACATGAATATAAAATTCGGGGTGAAAACTAAAGAAATGAAATCGTCAAGTCCGTATAATGACACAAAATTCTCCACTGTACTATCTTCTGCTTCTCTGACCTACAAAAGTGCAATTATTTTCCCTTTTTCTTTGGGCTCTTCTAACTAATATAAACTGCTATATTTCTCAAGCACCAGTTATACTTGATCATTCATTCATTCAGAGCATTTATATAGCGTCACTTCAAGATGTCTTCTCAGAGATGCTACCAGCCAAGCCCCAGTGAAACGAAACAGTTTTCAAGTGCTGTTGAAATGTATCTGCCGCATTCCTGGCCAGAAAGACACACAGATCCTGACAACAGCAATTCCAGGTAGAATGCCTAACCACCAAAAACTACAAGACAACATTGCACTGTAGAAGTGCATACAAAAGAAACAACAAGGGTTAACTAACTGTTCCTTTCACATAAACTCAAAGTAATCAACAGCACTTTGTAGGTACATATTGTTTTCTATACTGTTAGACTTAAAGGCTAAAAATAGCCAATAACAATAGCAAAACCAATAGCTAACAATCACAATACCACAATCTCAAAATAAGGTTGACAAATTTATGGAAGGCATTCACCTGCTGTCTTTCCAGCTCTTTCTGTTGCTGAACTTCCTCCAGTTTCTTCAGCTGAAACCTCAACTGTTTCTCTAGAGCCTCGCAACTTAAGGCTTCGATCTCACTGGCCGCAGCTGAAAGTAAGGGATATGAGTTTCAGTTCAAGAATTATATAATTTCTCTTGGTCTTATAGTGATAAGCGTTTTCTCCATGAAATAAACTTTTTATAATCAACTTAGGCCAGAATAGGCTTGCTCCTGGTAGATTACTGCTCGAGTCCTGGCAAACCTTCACCATTACTGCTTTCTATCTTAGCACTACACTGGCTCTGCTAGCTTGATCTCCCAAAATTCTGACCTCTTACCAAAAGTAACACAGTAAATGTAATAGATCTCTGAAATTTCTCAGTACCACAAAGAACCTGGTTCATGTAGATCTGACCTGGTAACAGCCCAACAAATAGATTGGTCTCCTGGACATAGGTTTTGCGAGGCACTAAAAAATCTCAGACTTACATTACATTACACAGCCGAGCATAATTTGATTTATTTCTGTGCCACACAATTCTGTTTCATTCCCTGAAGTTTTGAACATTCATCCATGCTTTAGATTCAAAATATAAAAAATAAATCTAGTGGCTTCTACAGCGTTTACGTATCCAAGATTTCAGAATTCACAAGAAATTTTGGTTACTTCAACAAAACTCCTGTAGGTTGAATACATTTTGCAAGCTGAATACTTTTTTAACCGAAATGTGTTCATGACAACATTATATTATAACAACCCAACATTTCACTAAAGCTCAAGAACAAATTACGAAAAACTGGCCTTCCTGAAAAATTGCTCAAACTACTTGCCTGTGATTGCTAATCTAATCTAATCAAAGAACTTCTACAGTGCCATTATAAAGAACCAGCCATCGATCAACAGCACTCAAAAACACATTTGCAATCTGGTAAATTCGAAGAGGAAGCCAGATGAGACAAAAACGCAGCCTGAGAACGACAAGCCAGCTGAAAGAAAAACTTTCATTTTAACTCAGAATTAATTACTGACTATACGACTTGGCTCTTACATGGTAAAGGAGAAACAGAGTCCAACAGAATTTCTGCACCATCTTTATGGAGTTCTTTGGTCATGGGTGTTCCATCTTCCTTTGTAGGATCAAAGTCTTTAATGTCAAGAATATCAGCTTCCACCTGAAGCCCATCGTGGTTATGATTAGTTGGATCAGGGTCGATGACATTTTCAACATCAGAGGAACTTTCCGTGACATCATCCCAGTTCTTCTCTGCCTTCTCCTCCTCCTCCACTTCACGCAAAATCTGAAGACAAGGAAAGTTTATGACAACAGCATCACTGAAATACTAAGAAACTTAACAATCCCACTTAACCTTTACACTGTGTTCAGCTCACTGCTGCATATAAGATGTGGTGTTTGCCTTTTGCAAATAAAAAATACTTACTTACTAACTAATTTACTTAATTGTCTATGGTTCTCTAAGCACCGGTAGTAGCATAACGGAAGTTTTAGCACTTTCATAAATCCACAGACAAAGTAATGACTAGGCATTAAGCCAAGGCACCGTGCTTTAGAGCATCAGTGGCTCAAAGCTTTTCTACACTGACCATCTCAAAGGCAGATCCAACTGCAGATCCCAAAGACTATAAGAGGGCAAGTGACCAAGACCATACTTTAACAATGCTGATTTTACCTTATTAAGGTTTAATAAGAGGGAAATTGTTGCCTTTGTTCTTTAATATGACCTGTTTTTGTCAAATTCAATGAAAGCAATAATGAAAAGTCAGCCAACACACAGGATTGGCATAAATCAAAAGCATCTGAGAATTAATCAGAAAAAGAATAACATTAATATCGTTATATTGATAACAATAACATTATTATAAAAGAATTAAATAGAAAAGGAATGAGTAATATTATGTATACTTTTTGTTTCAAGGAGTGAACATCAGTTCCTGCTTCAGCAGCCAAGGCTTCAAGAAATGCATCATTCTGGGGCTGTCGTGCAGTAACTGTTAAAAGTCATAGCAAACATCCGGTATAAATGGATACTTTACTTAGCAATGCATTGGTGCTTGTTGTGACCTCAGCCAGAATAGTATACTCAGTTTGAGCTTTCTCAGTTGCAGGCCTGAGATCTGGAAATAGCTAACTCTGTCTGGGCTAAATGTCACCTTTTCAGATTGCTCATCTTCAGTAGCCTGCATTCCAATCTTTGGTCCTCAAGCATCTTGACTGATTCTGTCCAATGGAATGTGATTTTTCTAAGAAGTGACCATGGTAACAGTATAAGTTAATAATCATAATGTTCATGTAAGGAAAACAACTAGTACATGAATTTATTTCTCATCATAACTTGAAGAACATATTGTTGTCGTTAGAACAAAAATGTGATGAAGTTAATAAATAGGATGAGGACTGTCAACTGCATTACCGATATCTACTTCCCGGAGAACTTCGTCACATTCCTGCAGTTCAAGCTCCATCATCTCCATCTGGCGGTTGACTTTCAAAATATAGTCTTCAAGAGCAGGTAACACAACGTCACTAAACTGAAACCATCAATCATACCAAAATACGTTAAGTACGTAAGTAAAGCAAGCAACCAAGAAGCAAGCATGAAAGTAAGCAAGCAAGAAAACAGACTTTATTTGCATATAATCTAATCTACTGACTACTATAGTGCCATTATCATAATGCATAAAGCATCAGTCGATGGTTGCTTGAAGTGAAACTGCAGTCAGAAATCATAATTTGTTGAAGAAGCCAAGTTGAAATCCAATAAGTCATAGAAACCAGGATCCAGGCTGCAGCAGGTAATCAAGTTAAAACTGTATCTGTTTGCATGCACTGGATGTCATAGAATACCTGTTACAATACGCTATTTGCTGTTTAGTCACCTCTTTCCGCAAGTTGTCATCCTCAGTTGTAGCACAATGTTCAGTTTCTTCTTCCACATCTGTATTGTCTGTGGAATCCAAATCAATCAGGTTCTCCAGTTCTCTCTGGATTGCATCCTCAATCCATGCATCATCATCCTCCGACAAACTCTTGGCTGTCATTTTCATTTCCCACTTGGTCACTAGACAGAAATTAACTTTGTTTATTTATTTATGTTTAATGCACTTATTATGCATGGAAGGTCAGCATCGATACACTTGATGGGCTAGTGCCTTGTGCACGAGTTTGCCTTCGAGAGGGAGGAGGTTTTGCCCATTGCTAACTGGATAAGTCAAAGTGAAGAAATTCAAAAAGCGCCGGGTAACGGCCTGGAGTGACTAGTACTCTCTTAAGGATAGTCGTTACATCGAGCCTGCTGGGAAGGCACAAACCTGCAATTACTGGATCACAGACCCTACATGCTACGAAATGCAAGCCCACAATTTAAAATTTTGCAACATCAAGATGAAAGGATAAGGTCAGTCCCTCAAAGCAACAAGAAGGCAGCCAGTTATGGCATGCAGTATAGGCAACTTGTTTTCCCAATGCAGCCTATGAATATGGACTCTCGTCCTTGGCTGAATTTACACACAATGGGCTCATTAAAAGCTGAGTTTGCAAGAGGAGCTTTGAGGTAATATCTGGGGTGGGAGTTGAATCACAAGGTTCTGGAGTGAAAGTGATAACCAGATTTAACCTAGAGAAATCTGGGCAAAATTTAAGAGATTTGCATAAGAAGGTAGAAAAGAATGTTAGCAGCATAAACATTATGCTATCAAATCAAAACTGACAGACTATATTTACCAGTTGATTAATTGTCACCCTGGCAGTACAGGTCTGGATTTGGGATCTGTTACCGATTCTCAACAAACACTCCCTGGTGATAGCTATGAACAAAAGTATTCGAACATGCCTATTTCCGTCTTCCCGAAATGATCCGTGAATTTTCTATGAATTTTAAAAGTTTCACCTTTACTCAATAGAAACAGTCTAGCCATGTATGTTAACACAAATTCTGGAAGTTGTAATACGATAGTACGATAAATGTGGACTTACGCCACTTCCCAAACAAGGGCTGGTTCTACTGCTCCCAAATGTCAGCCAGGTCTACTTTACCAAAGAAGGAAGAAGAACCTACTTCTGTTGAGTCATATCTTTCTGATCATGTTGCCACCTTCTCAAAATTTGACTTCCCATTTAAACTGCCTCAAAATTATAAAAATGTTAAATATAGCCCTTGGAATAAACTTTATTTAAATACCCTAAGACATGATATAGTGGCACTCCTGTTGTGAGAATCTCCAGGACAAACAGCTAATCAGCTGCCTACTCTAACAGAGCATCTTGACAGGCAAATTCATTTTAGAACTATCAGAGTAGTAGAGTGAATTGACGCCTCCAGTTAGTTAGATTTGTTCCTTGCTGTTTGCTCGGCTATCATTGGAAGGTTTGGAAGGTGAAGTAGAGCCGGCTCTCGTTTTGGAGAAGTAGACCTAACCCTCGTTTGGGAAATGGCTCAAGTTCAACACTTATCTTACTACTAATATATTGTGTATGACCACTTCCGAAATTTGTGTAAACATACGTGGCTAGACAGCTTCTACTCCAAGTAAAAAAGTAATGTTGAAAAAAAGTAAAGTTAAAGCTTTGAAAATTCATAGAAAGTTTCCCGATCGTTTCTAGAAGACTGAAATAGGCGCGTTCGACTAGTTATGTTCATAGCTATTACCAGGTAAAAATTGTTGGGAATCAGTAACAGTCCCCAAATCCAGACCCGCACTGGTGGAACCAGCCCTTGTTCCAAATCCGGACCCGTACCCGAGGAACCAACCCTTGTTTGGGAAGTGGCTTGAGTCCACCTTTATCGTACTATCGTATTACAACTTCCGGAATTTGTGTAAACGTACATGGCTAGACCGCTCCTACTGAGTAAAGTTGGTGGGTGATGTTGTTGTTGTTAATGATGACGATGATGATGATGACGACGATACCGACATTTTATAGTCTTGACCATCTTACGGCTGACGACAACGATGACGACAACGACAAATTAATACTTATATCACAACGTACTGAGATGTTGCTAATACTGCAGATTCAGGCAACGCATAAGTAATTCGGTTACTATTAAACCCACTACAAAATTTCTTTATGAAACTTTGGAAAACTCTACATTTACAACACGCTTGAAAATGACGAAAATGTTTAAGGCTTTCTGCCTAACAACAGCGCATCCAACTGTTTACATCCGCCATTTTGTCATTCCCGACACATTTTCGCAAGGTAAGAGCGCAACGCATATTAATTACTGAACACAAAGAACTCCACATGAGACATGAAGAAGTTCCAGTGTTTAACCATGTCTAATGAAGAGTAACGAGTTTCAGTGAGTTTGTGTGGGTGTAGGTGCATGTAATACAATTCAAGATTAGTATAGCACCTTCTATGTCCCTCTCAAAGGTGCTTCTTGCCAGAGGTGAACATAGCAGTAAACACGCCTGCACAAGGGCCCACGAAGCCAGGGGCCGCCTGGGTTCTCAAGGGGCCAAGGCCCAGTTGCTCAATTAAAAGCGAAATAGCCAAAGTTCAGTTTGCACAAGGGCCCTCGGAAGGCTAGATACGCCACTGTCACAATACAAAGCACTGACTTCAGTAGTATGTCATGTAGATCATTAGGAATAGCTACCAGTGCAATATGTTACACCTACTGTGATTTTACTTCAACTACTGAGGTAAATATACAACTACTGTAACTGTAATCACAATCCTAAAACTCTAGAATTGCTAAAGCGCTACTTAAAAGCTATGCGCAGGTCATCAACTTATTCACAAGTGCCACATCAAGCAAGCATCCACTGAATGATTGCAATATCTTGAGTCTGATGCAAAGAATTCTAACTATTGCTAGGATGTGCAAAATAAGTGAAGCAGCAAAAAATCAACTGATGTAGATACTGCATTAATACTGAGAACCTTTAATCTTTAGTTTTTGTGTTTTGACATTTTATTACACTAGCATGGCGTACCGTCATATAGAAAACAACACTGAAATCTGAGCACTTTCATTTGCAAGATAGCCGCAGAACTAGACTTCGTGTGTCAACTTCTTATTCAAACTTGCTTACCCACTGAATCAGAAGTACTGCACTCACTCGTTGCATGATTTGACTCTTGTACCCAGCGCCATAATGATACTGGGTTCCCAGCCATTCTTGGGCAATGGCCCAAGGCTCTGGAATTCGATGCCTGGTACTGACCGCTCTGCAACTTCTGTGACTTTTCATTTATGTTATGGCTGAAGTCTCATCTTTTTCTGATTTCTTGTCCACCATGGTCTGTCTGCCAGCCTTGGAGACCTCAAGGATCTCAACTACTTCTGTCCAATGGACTGTGATGTTTGAATGCAGTTTTTCTTAGAAGACACCAGCGACTAATGCCTTGTGCATTATGACAAACTTTCTTTGGTACAGGTCTGCAAAAATTAAATCATGGGAATAAGTCTATTTACAGGTGCTTGATGATAATCAAATTCAATGCATTAGGTGTGATCAGGTTCAGTACCAAATCAAAGTCAGGTCACGCATGTCGACAGGCAGCCAACTGTTGTGGGTATTGTTCAGAACTGGAGCAGTGAGAAAGATAAAAAGTCTTTTGACATCTTCATGCCATCAACTAAGACGAAAACAGGTGATTGGGCCTTCTGGGTTGCTAGCCCCCCTATGTGGAACAGCCTTCCAGCAACTATTCCAGAGGCCACAAATGTTCACGTTTTCAAAAAACAACTGAAAGTCTATCACATATTTAATAACTGCAATACTCACAGATTCCCATATGAAGTACAGATTCCTGACACACGAAGGGGCACTAAGTTACTAAATAAATAAAACTTTTCACTGAAAACCAGGTCGATGCAGTCAAGACTAAACACGTCGTTCATCCTCTGGGTCCATCGTCAAACGCAGCATCCTCTTAGACACCATTCTCGATCGATTTAATAATAATTAGCAACTTCTAATGCGCCGATGTGTAATACACAAGGGACCCACAGATTGCACACCAAAACCAAGCCACAATCAGGTCAATATCAAGATTTTACCCGATAGCCTACGATTCGCTTGGTTTCGATAGCTTCATTCGCATATTTCAGAACTGTCAAGTATTAAATTACATCGTCATCCCGTGTCAAGAATTAATGTTTACAGAATACAGTGCACGTAGCCTACCTCATCCACATCCAAGCGGAAAACTCCATCCACGCTTGCAATAAACAGTTTAATCCACAATCAAACCTTACGGCATGTTAGCCAAGTGATGCAGTCCGAGATCATAATGAAAGCAACGACGTAAAAGCCATACCATTCTAATGATAACTATATGTATAACGAAACTTCAAAGATCCACACCACTGTACCTATATGCTGATGACAGTAACTATTCATCTCTTTCTCTCCAAATTGTTTCAATGAATCTACAGATCATCTTCTTTGTGTGGTTAAACAAATCTCCTCTTGGATGACATCTAATCTCTTATGCCTGAACCCATCTAAAACTGAATTCATAGTTATAGGCCTACGTGACCAGCTCAAGAAAATTCCTGACCCCTCTATCTCCCTCAGCCTGGACTCTGCCTCCACCCACACCTTTAATACTAACTCCTCTGTCCGTAATTTAGGTGTTATTTTCGACCAGAACCTTACTTTTTCTGATCATATCACCCATCTTTCCCGCTCTTGCTTTATGCATATCCGCGACCTTCGCAGAATCCGTCCTATGCTTGACTTCAAAACCGCATCTATCATTGCCACATCCATAGTCCATGCAAAACTTGATTACTGCAATTCACTTTTCCTCAATATTGACACAACCCAGATAAATCGCCTACAAGCTATCCAGAATGCTCTCGCACGTGCTGTCACCAAAACCCCCAAACACCATCACATCACCCCTGTTCTCAAATCACTGCAACGGCTTAAAATACCAGAACGAATAGAGTACAAAGTCTTATCCCTCACCTACAACACACTTCAATCCTCCCAACCCTCATATCTTCGTCAATTATTTACTATCCAACCACTCCGTTCAACCCGTTCCTCATCTGTCCTAACACTTCTTCGCCCTCCCGTCACCTCATCCTTAAAATTTGGAAATCGCTCCATAGCCATAGCTGCCCCACCCCTTTTGAATAAACTCCCGCCAGAATTGCGACAGTTGTCTGGTCGATCATACGAACTCACCAACACTTCACCTCTTTCAGTTTCTGCGCAGGTCTTTCACTCAAGACTGAAAACACTTCTTTTCCAGAAATCTTACCTTGATTCTTCCTCTTCCCCTTATCTCTCTTCTCGCTTCAATTTCAAACAGCATCCACCGTAGCCGTCCGACTGTCTGAGTGCCTGACTCCTGGATCTTGACCCTTTTGCCTATCGATTTTGTTTTGACTGAGCGCCTGTGAATAAGCTGGTTCCCGCGACTTAGCTTTCGTTGAGCCCTGTAGAAATCTCGAGATTACGATTACGATTACAGCCAAAGAAAGTAACTGAAACGTCGCTAGAGGCGCCACGTGAGGCACAAAAACGACGATTAGAGAACCTTTTTTTTACATCAATGATAAATAAAATAATGTTATAACCAATGATATATACTCTAAAGAGTATAACCTCTATGGTCCTAACTATTATTATATCTATGGTTCTAACTGCAGTCTATAGGGTACTCGTCTGCTTCACTAGCAACGCGTAAAATTTTGGCGACTGCTTTAAATTTCTGCGATAAAGTTGTTGCAATGTCGTCTGTACACACAGCTAACGACCCGTCAGCCCAGAAGACATTTTTGTTCTCTTCCGAATCAGTGGGCGAAGGCCACCCCGTCAGTAAGCTGCGGGCGAAACTTGGGACTAATCTAATCGAATTTAAATTACTTGTATAGCACCGTATTCATAATGCCCATTGCATCAGTCCACGGTCGCTTCAAGTCAAAATCGCCGTCAAAAATCATAAGCCGTCGAACAAGTCAGTCTACCGTGGATAAGCAAACTGTAAGAGATGGGTCTTAAGTAAAGTTAATGGTCGTGGATACCGTAACGCCCGACGTTAGCCTATACACAGGACTCGAATAACGCCCGCTACGCAATTGGTCAATGCATAGCACGTGATTTTGAACGGGGCTCACGGGCGTGATTGAAGTTGTCGAGGATGCGCTCACGTCCGCCAGGTGTGACCATAGACATCATGTATATTAATTAGACTGCTGAACGCCTTGGTCTAGCCGAGCTAAAACTGACGCAAAGACATTCAGGGAATTGTGGGTAAACATCTGGCAGAAAGCAACTGAATGCTCATTACCGTTTTAAGTTTAAAGAATAAATTTAGCAACCTCATCCCCCCTTTATTCTAAACTTATAATTTATTCAGCAGGTCTACTGTCACTATAACAAGTTCACTAGCGTGAATTATTGTACTTATGTACAAGTTTGATTGTCGAAAGCGAACTATTGCTACTTGAGGTCCGTACAGTTCTATAAGGCCACTAACTTCATTGCCCTACATCTTCGTGAGGATGCCGGTTCGCGTACCGACTGTGGGCTGGCTATATGTAACAGATTTGGATCTCAGGCTACCACGGCCGTACAACCCTTAAATGGCGTGTAACCATTCAAACGGGCAGCGGTGGTGACGGATCTCGCCATATAAATTCTCTCAAAATGAATATCAGAGTTGAATCAATACTATAGACAAATGTATACATTTTGCTGTGTGCGTGTTTCTTAAATTTGGTCACTTCATGCCTTGAGGTGAAATGAGCCAGACCTATACATAATGTCATAGGTAAGAATTACTTCATACAATGCTGACACTTTAGTTTGCTGTTTTGGTTATCCTAAAATCAAAATTTAAGGACTTTAATTAAATCACAAGTATTTTCTGACTGTTTTTTGGTCATAACAGCAGTTTTAATCACAAGTAACAAAAATCAAGTCAATAGAAATTCTGAACTTCTTGATACAACTTATATATACACGTACATACACAACAGTAATTTGCAAAGATAACAAACATGAAAAAGGAATATCAGAAAGCTATAATTATACATGTTCTATACATAAGCTGAAAACACGGACAAACAGTGACTCAAAGGCAAAGAACTTCTGGGTAAGCCGAATGAGCTGGCATTAAACATTTAAGAATACTAGCCCTTCAAACAACCAGACGTAAAAGAATGACATAAAATTTTACTGGTGAGCAAATAATACATTCTTATTGCTGTTAAATCTAAGATTTTTTCCTCTTAATTTATCAGAAAAAATTTTACCCATAGCATAAAAACGAATGTTCACATATTCATTGACGACTAAACGTACGAGATTGATAATATGGCTTTCAAAAACATCAAGTACACATGAATGATCATCAGCTGTATCCAAGAACAAATGAGAATGCTGTATTCTTTCCAAAACTGCAACCTGCAAAGCAAGGCGCAAATTCCGTTGCTTTGGAACCGAATTACCTGCTCGGCCACACACAAAACGAATACAACGTTCAGTAACATTACATACAGTTACAACTGACTGGCTGGGATACAACAAACCACCAGCATTTTTGCGATTAATCAGTTTGCAGTTCTCCACAATTTTGGAACTACAAATTAAGGATGATTTGCACCCTGCACATGCAAGTATCTTACACAGTTTGCGAGAAACATATCCAGCTACATAGGTCACAATGTTTTCACTGAACTCAGACAATTGAATTTGATTCGGAGTGACACCATAGTCATGATCACTGATATTAATGTCACTTTGGGCCAAACCACATCGTTTTAAAATCTCTGCAGTAGTCACGCAGGCCTCACGGTTTTCAACAACCGCAACTGATGGCAGAAGAACCAAATCCTCCTGAGCAACCACGTTACCAGTGCTCTTAGCTTTGAGGTCATGCTTCATGAGCAGCTGCCTATAAGCAGCTTGAAACTGACCTGCTGTGGGATTGTTGTTCCATCGCCCACGAGAGCGAACAACATTGAACAACAGCTCAATGTGATCCTGACTTAAACGATATGTAGCCAAATATGCCAAAACACCTGTTGACACAAACTCGTCAAACAAGGCAATAACACTATTTATTGTAACTAAAAAGCCCAGGACTGCTGTCTTTCTCATGGTCTGATGAAGTGGGAGTCCAAAAAGTTTCAGAGTAGACAAATAAACAACTGTCTGTAACAGAAAAGGTCGCCAAAACTGCTCATTGTCACGTCTTAATACAGACTTAAATTCTTTTTCAAACTTATTCTTTGAGTTAAGAATATCAAAAAGTCTGTCAATAACTCGAATAAAGGACACAGTTGGAGCAACATCAGCAAACTGAGGCAAATTTAGATCCTCACCTACAAATTCTAGTGCATTTGCCACTGATCTGCTCAAGCACTGTGCAGCCAGACTGACTTTCATTTTTTGTTGGTACCACTCAACATGGCTCCTTTTCAGTTTGTTTGCTGCTTTTAAACCTTCTCTATCTTGAAGCTCGTAAAGATCTTTTATATGCTGCCATCTAATTTGCTTATTATTTTGGTCTGTCAAAATGCCTTTCTCTGCCAATGTATTACGCACCAGTTTCAACATGTGTGCAGCATCAAAAATAATATGAACTTTCCAGCAGCAATTGGCAGGATGAATAAAATATGACTTCATGTTATCAACTGTTAATTGAGCACCAAGTTTTGAACCAACAGCAAAATTAGTAGTTGGTCCATCACAAATTAATGCAACAATTCTGACATTAACTGCATGAAGTCTGTTAATGGCCTCAAGAACAAGATTTGATTTTACATCAGCTGCCAGTCCATCAACAAGAAAGTATGCTACTGGCATCTTCCATGCAGCATTTAATGGTACAACAATGAACATTAGAACTTCAGTGGCTACAGGTATACTGTCATCATCAATTCCTGTACCCAAATCAACAAAGCCCACATTCTCCTTGCCATTCCACTGGACGTGCTTACGGATCGACATTTCATCGAAAATGAGGCTGCAGAGCAGCGGACCACTTGACAACGAACTCTGATGACGAAGGCACTAGACACAGAAACGATACATGCATTCTTTAATCAAAATGTAACCACTCAAACCTCATATAATCCCCTTCAAATCTACTCAACTGATCACATTTCAAACTGTAAAACTTCTTGAAGACTCACTTTGTGAATGGCAGGCTATTTTTCACCTCTTTAGGTGAATTGTTTAACGTGCATGCTATAAATATTTAATTATTCTGAATGCTATCTCTTTTCCTAAATACCAAATTTAGGGGAAGACATCACTCACCATGGCTCCTTTTCAGTTTGTTTGCTGCTTGTCTGCATTTGGCATTACATTTGACATTATATTTGGCATTATCACCCATCCGTTTACATTTGTTTATGGAGTACTAAGGCCTAGCTTAGGCTACCCTGTTGATCCTGCACAGCAAACTCTGGGTGGGTACTTTGATACTACTGTGTCCAGCAAAGGGACTCCGATAAGACTCAATGCAGTACAGACTGTCTGTTGGCTGAGTGAAGTTGGTTCTATAGGCACAGGCTGTACTGAAATAACTGTAAATACCAAAACCAAATGTGAACATCCCCATTGGCATAACCCCCTTTTTGCATTAGTCTGCATTAGTCTTCTCCTCTGTGTACATGTCCTTAATGGATGTCCCTTATTAGAGTTAAGAAACAAACCTCAAATGCTTCAGCTGTAAACCCCGGACGTCCATCCACTGCAGTATGCCAAGCCCGAATTGTGGAAGGGTGTGGAAGTGCTTCGCGAAAAGAGCGGCGAACGAAATCATAAGCCTTCGCACTGTAAAAATGCAAAGTCATGGCAAAAGATCGCAAGGAATCACTGTATGGTTCTTGAACCGAAGAGTACAGCTTCCGTCTTAACATCTCGCACGGAATCTGCCCAAAGCAACGCTCAATCAGGTCTACAGAAGAGGTGTTAATGTCAGTCCGTAATCTGAGTTCCTTTAATATGTCCTTCATAGTTTGCAACTTCATTTCTTTTCGCACTAATCTGCGGCGAGCAACCAGGAGTTTCTTTGCTATACCAACCCTTTGCTGCGTTTCCTTTTCTAGAAGGGCCTCATACTTCCTTTTGATGCTACGAGGACTCGAGGTAAGCGTGTAGCTGTGATCAGTCATAGAAACTGAACTATCAGGATGTTTTCTTGACATACCAGAAGTTGATGGAGGCATCACACATTCGAGACCAGCACCTGAGACTGTAGTTGCAGCTGGTGACAGTGTTTCTTAGAAGAACACGACGACATTGTATCTCCTTCTTTAAATGGGCAGGAAACTTGAATATTTCTGGAACTGCATCCTCTCTTAGCCTCATTTGGGACTTATAGATCCGGAAGCTGGAAGACGAGAAATGCTCCGAACAGATGAAGTCTGTTGATTTCGGTTGCCATTTCTCACGTCTTATTGCAGCCAGCCATTGTTTGGTTAATTCTTTGTTTCTTAATGGAAATCTACAGAAACAAAATAAGGTCAGTGATAAATACAGATGTTCCAGTCATACTATTATTATGATTGCAATCGTAATCTCCACATTTATACAACACCCAACGAAAGCCAAGTCGCGGGAACTCGCTTATTCACAGATGCTCAGTCATAACAAAATCGATAGGCAAGCCGTGTTCGGCTCCAGGTTAAGATCCAAGAGTCCTAGTCTGAAGAGTCTTCAATCGCGCGTGTTCTGAGAAACACTGTCACCAGCTGCGACTAGTTCCTGGCAGGCAGACGGCTACGGTGGGTGGCGTTTAGAATTGGATCTGTAGGATACAAAAGGAGAAGAGGAATCAGCATAGAATCTGCGGAAAAGGAGTGTTTTCTGTGTTACATTATTGTTATATTATCTGTATTATATACCAAAAGTTGTGAAATTCGTTCTGTGATGCGCAAGATAAAACTGAGCGAACGCGATGAAATTTTGATAACATGTGCACACAGCAATGCATCGAAAAGTTGCTTACCTATAAAATCGAACTTCAGAACCCCTCGCGTATCGATTGGTGCAGTTATACGCACAACATGATGCTACCATTGTAAATATCTGTATTAATCGATGATAATAATAATTCCTACAAATCCTTCTTTCGCAAAACAGAACTTTCTGCCAGATGTATGGCGGCCAACCCAAACCGGAAGTTTGGTCAAAGCTGTATCATTGAATCAGCAGTCTAATTAATATTCAAGATGTCTATGGGTGTGACCGAATTGGTCGCAGATTCTCTCGAATATAGTAAAGCGTAACACGTGTTGTAAGTTAGGAAAGGACTGCTGCCAAAATGACTTAATTTGGACCCCTTTCTGATCAAATATCTATATTAACAACTGGATGTTGTTATGAGAACCTGCATATTGCCTATCTGGCAACTGTAAACAAACAAGAAACGGGGATTTCAGTCCAACAAGCCCACAGTTACATTTCTTTTTGGTAAAATATAAGTTTATTGCTTCATAGCCCATTTTAATGTGTTTTTTGTTGGCACAACGTGACCTTTGGTATTTGTAATTAAAATAAATGAAATAGCGATAAGAGTATGGGATTACGACGTTATCTTTATAAGAAAAAATGAAGGAAAGCTAGCTAAACTGATGCAGCCTGATGGCCGCCGTTTCAAAATCTAGAAATCCATCCGGAAGTGACCAAAATCACAACGGAAGTGCAAAAATTCATGTGACATGCTTTAGCCAATAGCGTGACGGGCGTGAATCTAGTCTCTGAGTTTCCGCTAACGTCCCGAGCGTTAACCGAACCACTTCGTAAGTGACATGATTCGCGCTATAAATACATAGAGCAGGCGTGTTTGCAAGAATTGGAATGTAAGCCATTGGGGTTTGTTTACCAATGTGCTGTGCAGAGACCCATATAGAAAGTTTTAGATGCCTACATAAACCTTTCATGAATGTGGTTAATGATAGCTTTTACAATGCATTACAAAGCGAACTCATCAGGATTGAATTTTTAATACTAAGCGGTGTGACCCAATAAAACGGTGAAGCACTGTTTGGCAAAATGTGATTTGCTCCCTCCCCACTCATGACTCCCACCCTCCCCACTGCGATCCTCATTATCTGTCTTTCAACCCACATCAGAGTCTGAAATATTACACCTGTTAAAATCACTTCCAAACAAACAGTGCAAACTTGACCCTATACCCACCTCCTTACTGAAAGACTGTGCATTTCTCCTTGTCCCATTCATTACCAAAATAGTTACTCTCCTTATCTACGGGTAATTTCCCCCTCCTATTCAAACACTCTCTTGTTACCCCTCTTCTCAAGAAATCATCTCTCGACGACCAGGAAATCCTTTCGAACTACCGGCCTGTTTCTAACCTGACTTTCATCCCCAAATTAACTGAACAGATTGTCCTCTCTCGAATCAATGACTATTTAGCTTCTAACTCACTCCTTAACCCACACTTGTCTGGTTTTACTAAACGCCACTCAACTGAAACTCTGCTGACATCTCTCTACAACAAGCTTGTTTCTGCCATTTCTCATCAACAGGTTTCTTGCCTCTGTTTCCTTGATACCTCTGCAGCCTTCGACACCATAGATCACAACACCTTACTCCACCGACTTTCAGCCTGGTTTGGTTTTGTTGACCTGAACCTGCATGCTTTTGCCTATTGATTTTGTTTTGATTGAGTGCCTGTGAAAAAGCTGGTCCCCGCGACTTAGCTTTCGTTGAGCGCTGTAGAAATCTCGAGATTACGATTTGACTGCTGCTTAGCCTTCAAGTCCAGGTGAAATGTTTGTAGGGGCAAGTTTCATGCGGTAGCTGGACTTGACTACCGTACTGCTTCCAAACCACCCAGCGATGTTTTCAACTAGACATTAATGTAATTAAACACTGCATTACGGTTATACATTATAAAAAACTGTTGATGTTTTAGACAAATTGTGTGACAAAATTAGCGATGTGATTTTGGACGCGCATCTTATGCAAGATCAAAAGGCTAAAGTTGCATGTGGTTTGTATTTGTGGTCTTTTTATTAGAGTCTATAAAGTTTATTGTTATTGCTGTTGTTATTATTACTACTATTGCTATTTCTACTACTCTAATTAATATTTGCTAGTTTCATTTAACTCTACATCTTTGCTGTATAATGAAGATTATGTGTTGTTGAAAGAGTCGGTTTTATTGCTTGTGAGCGTGTCCATCATAATCATCAGATGCTCTTGAGTAGAGAAGATTATGAGCTATTTCAGATGTTTTTTATTCTGGTAAATCAACTGCAATGTATGATGTGTGGTTCGGCTATATATTATATAGAACCTTCAGTGTGTTCATTGCAAGAACCACAAGTCGGCCTAAATGAGGAAAATTTGTAAAGAACAAATTCACATGCAGGCAGAAGATGTTAAAATAGCTTGAAAAGTCTTTGTTGGAATACTCATAGAACCAGACCAGCAGATCCACCTCCTGCTTGATTGTTGTGCGAGTTGAAAAACTGGTCCTTGTTGCACTGAGGATGGTGAATAAATTGTGTAACAGCCAAATGAAGTGTTCACAGCACTTGAAAGCATTTCTGAAAGCATTGCATCCGGTTATCCGATGAGACAGAACTTTATGGTTGTTGCCCATCTGGTGATAATCTAAGTGAGGCAATGACCAGACCAATAAGTTACAAATTGATCTTAAAACAAGTCAGATGACACTTTTGGTCATTTATTTGACATATTTGTTTTTTAATCTTGTACTCTGAGGTTTTTTATAGTAGGATATCTTTATTTAAATGAAAAGTGTTTTTATATTGTTTATAGAAGTCGCCATAAAAAGGGATACTATAATGATTTTGGGGGAAATCACCTCCACAGCGAAACTCGATTACCAGAAACTTGTAAGAAAAGTAGTACAAGAAATTGGATACAACAACTCAGACAAAGGTTGGTGATGTTTGCCAAGTTTCCTGCCTGGGATTCCCTGTCTGTACTTTAACATATGTTCTCTGTGTTCAATTTTGTCATCTTATGAACTGCTAAATGCAATGTAAACTTGTTCAACACTTCAAGGTTACTCTGGCTATTCTAGGGAAGCATGCTTCAATCATCCTTTATAAATGTTCGTTTACAATTACAATTACAATTCTAAACAAAAAATCCATAGGTTTTAAAGTTTTGTAGTGGGTAAGTATTTGAAAACAGGAAATATTGCTAAATGCAGTTTGAATGAACTGCTAAATGCAATGTAAACTTGTTCAACACTACAAGGTTACTATGGCTATTGTAGGATAGCGTGCATCAATCATCTTAAACAAAAAATTCAGAGGTTTTAAAGTTTTGTAGTGGGTAAGGATGTGAAAGCAGCAAGTATTAAGAAAGCATGAATTTTTACATTTCAGTGATGTATTTTCATGTTCTTTTTTAGGATTCGACCGCCGATATTGCAACATAATGACAATCTTGGATGACCAGTCCACCGACATCGCCCAAGCTGTACACGCTGGAAAACCAGATGATGAAATTGGTGCTGGAGACCAGGCCATTGTCTTTGGCTATGCATCTGACAAAACAGAGGAGTGCATGCCACTGACTCTAGTGCTAGCTCACAGACTGTGCTCCAAGCTGTCCGAATTGCAGAAGAAGAAGCTCCTTTGGGCAAGACCCGACTGTAAGGCCCAGGTTAGTGATCTGTTTTTCCTGTGCTGTAGAAACATTTTAAAACTGACTAGTAATTTTGAAAGAAATGTATAATGGACGGTGCTACCTGCTGTATCAAGGTCCATGGTGAACAGCTGTAACAGGTTGATACATTCCTGTACCTTGGATCTCTCATCATAAAGGATTCAGAATTACTAAGGAAATCAGAGCTGGATTGAACAAAGGTAAAGGAATCATGGGAACATTGAAGAAACTATGGAAAAGTTATGGTTTACCAGTTACAACTAAAATTAAACTTTTGAGGGTACTGATATAACCAGTTGCACCTTGTTGTTGCAAAGGGTGGACCATCAAGAGAATTGATGAAATGAGGATAAATGGATTTCAAATGACGGGACTGAGGCAGATGCTAAGGGTTTCTTTGGTCTTATTACAAAGAAAAATGGAGACTGTTTGGAGTAAGAAATAATGCAGGGCAGAACATCTGGATTGCAAGCACTTGGAAGACCACAAAGAGCCTGGACTCAGAACATAAGATCTTGGACATGATTAACTGAGTCAATTACTGGGGACAACTAAAGATAGAAATGTCTGAATAGAAACATCATGCTGCGGCCAGACTTTGGATCAAAGATGGCTGATGATGAGACAAGACAAGTATAATTAGGAACTACACTACAGAGAAAAATGCAAATAATCATATGCAGACAGCCCAGATAATAACTGAACTTTAATATTAACCCTTATCAATTCCATGCACTGTGGTACATAAATGTATCCATACTGATTATCTACCTTAAAAGCTTTGTGTTTTCATCTGTTTTCAGGTGACTTGTGAGTATAAATTGGACAAAGGCGCGTGTGTGCCGATACGTATTCATACCATAGTAATCTCCATTCAACATTCACCGGAAGTCAGTGACAACAAGCTGAAAAAGGATGTTATGGAGAAAGTCATCAAACAGTTATTCCCAGACAATACTTAGATGAAGATACAGTCTATTTGATCAACCCTTCTTGAAGGTTCGCTGTCGGTGGCCCTAAAGTGAGATTTTGTTTTACTACCCTGAAAATTTCTACTGTATTTTTATATAATCTTTTAAGCCTCGATTTATTTTGATCGATATTTCTGTTTATTTTGTACTTGTCCTAGTTTCAGCTCTTCATTGCAGTCTGAAACTGCAAATATCTGTTGTTCATGTTAAGTAGTCAGTAACCCCAAAGGAATTTTGTAATTTTTGCTTTTGCATTACTTTGTTCGGGTTAAAGCCAAGACATGATTATAATGTTCACAGAATAAATTAACAGTGTCTTTATGTAGCTGCTAGTTTAAAGAAATTGACTTTCTTTTCTTTTACAGTTTTGCATGAAAGAAGAAGTCTAGATTTTATCTAGTTTGTATTAATGATGAACAAAATTGATTTTTTAAATTAAAAAAAAAATTTTAATTAATTTTTGCAATATGTGTTGAGAAATTGTACTCCACGCTGATCAAAGCCGTTACCTTGGATGTAAACTTTTGTTACATTATGTGCATTTTCTTGAAGGCTGACGCTGAGCTAACAGGCCGGAAGATAATTGACACATATGGTGGGTGGGGAGCCCATGGCGGAGGTGCGTTCTCCGGGAAGGACAGCTCAAAGGTGGACAGGTCGGGCGCTTTAGGTGCGCGTTGGATCGCAAAGTCATTGGTAGTTTCTGGGCTCTGTCAGCGTGTACTCATTCAGGTGAGCAAAATCTGGACAAAGTTTCTCAAAACTAACCCTCTAATGTATAGTGTACTTTCTAATCTATAGACTTTCTATAGGTTGTGTTTGCTTTAATTTTTTATTTTGACAATTTTTCAAAAATTGAAATGATCCATTTTTACATTTGCACCACAGTTCATTTGATGTGTCAAAACCACTTTGAAACAAAATGTAATGCATTAGAGCTTAAGATTGTTTTCATTTACGCTTATACATGCCTTAGAATGCAATGTTTAGATGAATTAGATAGTTGTGTTTGAAGCGCTTCGTTGAGGTACTTTTGAAAGGGACTCTATTAAGTGTTTTGGTATATACATACATACACAAACACACACACACACATACATGCATGCTTGCTTGTATGTTGGTGATATGTACATTACTTACCTTGAAGCATGAGATGATGTTTCATAACTCTTTTCTGAACTGTTTCTGGAATTAAAATTGTGTTTTATTTGTGGTCATGTATGTTGGTTATACTTAAATTACTTGCCCTGAAGCATGGGACAATGGAACAGAACTTTTTCTTAAATGAGGCCTCACAAGATTTGAACCTTGGGATTTCCTGCTGATAATAGTAATCAAAAAATAAAAAACTAATGTTTGATTTCAGGTATCATATGCCATAGGCGTCGCGGAGCCACTGGCTATACATGTCGATTCATATGGAACCTCCACTGTCACTGATGAAGCTTTGCTTTGGATTATTCAGGCCAACTTTGATCTGAGGCCAGGAAAACTGATCCAGTATGTTAACAACTTAAACTTCATAATTGCTGAACCTGAAACTTTTGTTCTGGGTTAAATATGAGACTATTTCTTAAGTGACATTAAACTGTACCATTTGTGCGCTTACATGGAAACTGGAAAGTTTTTAGTGAACTGGTTGGAATGTTAACTACTACTTATCACTCTCGACTATTATAAACCAAAAAGGTGTCAGTTCAAGTGCCCATTTGGGATGTCAAAAATCTTGGCAGCAGAAATACCAGCTGGTCATAAAACTGCTCTGGTTGTTGCATGGCTTTATGTTGTATTGCAGGGAGCTGAAACTACAAGAACCAATCTATGCAGCAACTGCTGCATACGGGCATTTTGGGAGGCCAGAGTATGCCTGGGAAAAAGTGAAAGCGTTAAACCTGGACGCCTGAGGATTTCTGCTTATGGCAGCCATAGGAAACTCCACCAGGGTGACTGTTTTGTTTTTGTTGCCACAGAAATGGAAAGTTTTTAGGGAACTGGTTGGAATGTTAAAAACAGATTCAAGTTCTGACACTGATTTATTTAGTTTAGCTAAATAATCACTTTTCCAAAGTTCCTCTGCTGAACATAAAACTGTTGTGCCTCTGTTATGTCGAGTAGTTGTCAATTGAGACAGAAAAAGAGCTGTGTTTTGTGTTTTATTGTTTATGAATAAAATCACACCTCAATACCTTCGAGGTATGGGATTGTCAGTTAAGGACATCCACAAAGAGGGAGAGAGGGATCGTCCAGATGTGGACAAGGGGTGGGGTTATGGCCAGTGCCGATCGTACCCTGACACCCCTTCTTCCTCTTATCTCTCTCTTCTCCAACCCCTAACACCACCCCCCATAGCTGCCACGCTGTCTCTCCATCTGACTTCTGGATCTTGACCTGGAACCAAACCCTTTTGCTAATCGATTTTATTTTGGCTGAGCACCTGTGAATAAGCTGGTCCCCATGGCGCGGCTTTCACTGGGCACTGTTTATTTTCATGCATCGAAATGGCCAACTTTTGTTTAATGATGTTTGTATGAATGAATTGCAACAGTTGCTGTTTATTGTGAACTTTCTTGCATTTTGTGCAAATGTCTGTCTGCAACTTATTTCATTAGGCTACGTTTTAGTGTGAAATAACAACCTAAGCTCAATGGCGGTCCAGGATTTGTTTGCACAGGGGTCAAGAGCAGAGACGCCTCACATTCTGGCAAGTCCACCGTGCACAGGTCTGTTTTGAGAGGCGCGGACTTATAACCAAGAATGGCGCGGTAGGCGAACCACCCCACGCCTATACCTAACTCCACCAAATTATAAGCTATAACATACTACACATCGACACTGAATAAAACCTGAAGAGCGGTTTACCCGATTTGATCCCTATCCAATTCTAAGCTGCGACTAAGCAGTTTCATCCTAATTTAGTTACATCGTTTGTACTTAGTCCTCCTGTACAGATACGTCCTTTTGGAATGGGGTAGAGTATCCCGTCTAACTACCTGCCTGCCTGACTCTTGGATCCTGACCTGGAACCGGATCCTTTTGCCTATCGACTTTGTTTTGACTGAGCGCCTGTAAATAAGCTGGTTCTTGCGACTTAGCTTTCGTAGAGCGCTGTAGAAATCTTGTGATTACGATTATCCTCATATTTTAAAACCGTGAATAAACAATGTCCATTAAATTCACATGAGCCAGGCATTATCCTATGATTTTTCATAGTTTAATCTCTTCCAGCTTGCTTACCAACCTTAGCCTGGTTTCTTGTTTCTTTGATCCATGGAATTCGACCAACGGTTCATGATTTTAGACTTGAAGCGACAGATGCCTTAGGCATTATAATAACGGCGCTATAGAAGTCTTTAGCTTGGATTAGATACTATTAGAAGGTAAAATATCCCATATCCCAAAAACAGAGACGTATAGGAGGCGCTCATTTCCTTTTCTTAGACTCTTGAGCCGAAAATGAACGAATCCCAAGGTCCTGGACACGGGTCAGCGCATTGCAGAACTTGCCGTTTACTTCCCAGCTTATACCGATTCAAACTGATGCTTGGCGACAGAGGCACGGTATGCGCCAGTAACTTGCGCAGGGTCGTTACACGGAGTAGAATCTGCAACTTCATGATCATTGACCAAATGCGTTACCACTAGACCACCGTGCCGCACTTCCATACTATTAGTCAAACAATATAATAAGAAAGAGGAAAGGAGGGGGAGGAAATGGGTACCCTCCACTTTCTAGAACAAAGTTACGCCCCCTGCATATCGAATATTACGGCCTTTGAGGTTACGCACAGTTCGGCCAAAGACCTTCGAGTAATCTTCGAAGATCTTGTTTCAACACTGATGCAAAATAATATACAATCATGTCTAGTTCAAACTGACGGGTCCGGGTTTCAAACTCAAGTCGAGAGATGTAAAGCCAAGACGTCACCCGCTCGGCCATCATACAACAATGAGCAGGGTCGAGGCAAGGCAGTAGTCCAGGCCTTACGGTGGGTATAAAAATATGTGCATGCACATTTCGCATTTACATCTGTTAGCTTATATTAAGCTGGCAATTTAAGTGCAATAGATAATGACATTTACATACTGTGACTTATTTGTGAGAACATTATGTTAATGCTATAACTGTAAGATCTTGAAACTTGATATGTAATTAGTGCAGTAGATGGCACTTTTCAACATGGAATGCAGTAAAGAGAGCTATATAAATTCCAGTTTGTCTTTAGTTGCACCTTTCTGGATTAATAGATAATGCATCTTGATGCACGCATATGCTATTCTGTCCATACCTCTCACTTATATGCTGAATGATCGGCTGGTTTTTATGGTTGGAGACATCTGTGCTAAGAAACTGTGTGGAAAGACTAAATATTGTCCACTAGAGAATATTTTTATAATTGGTGGAAGAATTTGTCTTATGTTTCTTATTCTTATTAGACATATAGGACAAGTTTGTTTGAAAAAGAAATATTGCTTTTTCCTGGAGAAGTTGCTGTTTTAAACAGGTAGTGTGTATTCTCAGCTGCAAACAGATTCATTTTGTGAGAAATGAAATTTGCTATAAATGTCAGCTTTCTTGTACTGAAAAATCTGTTTTATTTACAGCAACTCATTAATCACAGTCAACTCTGGAAGAAGTCTGAGACTGAATTGAAACAGGTAGTCATTTTGTTTCTCTTGGTCTTAACTCTCTGTGTCAGAATTCTTAAACATGTTTATTATTCAGTTGTCACAGTGAGTACTCCACTGCTTCATATGTTCATTCAGTTGTTCATTTGCTAAGTGTATATCTTTAAGATAATATATCTCTTTAAATATTTGTTCAGTAATGCTCCCGGCCCAGCCTTGGCAAGAAAAAGTACATCAAGACAGGATGCTGTTTACATGGCAGTCACACTAGAAAATTTCTGAAAATCATGGACAACAGTTGGTTAAGACGTGACAGGGAATTTCATGGCCAAGTTCTGGCCTTGTACCCAGAGCTGTGGGATTCATCCCTGGCGTGACAGGTGTCAGTGAGGAAATGAGTGCTTTTCAGTGCCATTCTTAGGGGCCAAATCAAGAACCTTGTTACAAGAAAGTTGGGGTGTTGTGAGGTCCTGGTCATGAGCTGGATTCATTTTATGGGCAAAGTCCCCATCTGTGTTGTATCAAAATTCCTGTTGCAATGTGTTTTAATTTGTGTTATACCAGTAATGTTGAAAGGTGGATATTTATGTACCCAGTGCCTGTATACATACACAGATAAATACAAAATATCAGCGAAGACTAGCTAACCATGAGAACTATCCCCACCCTGAGTTCTGTATTCCTGAGGGATCATTTATACTTTAAGAAATAATGCTGCATTACTACAGCATCCTTCATACATAGTGGTGTTTATTAAGCTGCAAAACTATCAGACTACTTGTGGAGCATACAAAAGAGCTTTTCTATGAATATAGAGATGTTGCAAACAATTTTCAGTTGTTAGCTCTGGTATCAGTTATCTTCATCTGAATGATAGCAGAAGCACTGTACGGTGTTTTATTATGCACAAAAGGTTGAAAATCGGTCACCTTCTAAAGTGGAGGACACTCCAGGAAGACCTGTGCTGGAGGATGGTACTGTTGATGGTGCACAGACAGAAGAAACGGCTGCCAATGTAGCAGTTCCTGCTGCTCAATCGTCTGTCAACTTACCAACACTTCACCTCTTTCAATTTCTGCGCAGGTCTTTCACTCAAGACTAAAAACAGTTCTTTTCCAGAAATCTTATCCTGATTCTTCCTCTTCCCCTTATCTCTCTTCTCGCTTCAATTTCAAACAGCATCCACCATAGCCGTCCGACTGTCTGAGTGCCTGACTCCTGGATCTTGACCCTTTTGCCTATCGATTTTGTTTTGACTGAGCGCTTGTGAATAAGCTCGTTCCCGCGACTTAGCTTTCGTTGAGCGCTGTAGAAATCTCGAGATTACGATTACGATATCTTAAGATCCTGACGTGCTACACAAAATCTGACTTCAGATTTGGAATCAGCAGATTCGATTTAGTGTAGTACACATAACATATGCCTAGTAGGAGGCGAAAACTTTTTTCGTGTGATCCAGTGTTATCGACTGTGCAACGTATTGATTTTCCTCGACAGACAATCTCCAGACATAGCTCAGACTGCTCATATGAGTCGCAATGAAGATAACTTAAGTCCTGGGGACCAGGGCATGGTTTTTGGTTATGCCTGTGATGATGAAACGGAAGAATGCTTGCCGCTGACTGTGGTCTTGGCTCATCAACTTTGTTCAAAGCTAGCTAAATCGCAAAAAAACCCAGTGGGCTCGTCCTGACTGCAAGTCTCAGGTTAGTGATCTATTTGCCTTGTGCTGCAGCACCATTTGAAAGTTGATAAGTAATTTTGAAGGAAATGTATAAATGAGGGAGAGCACTACTAAGAATCCAAATAATCATATGCAGGCACCTCAGAAAGTTACTGATTTTTACACTTACCCTCATCAATTCCATGCACTGTGATACACAAACTGTATCATAATAATTACCTAGTTTCAAAACTGTGTTCGTCTGTTTTCAGGTCACTTGCGAGTATTGGCTGGAAGGTGGAGCATGTAATTGTAATCTGACATTTATAAAGCGCCACTTCAAGAATAGACTCATGAGAGGCGCTCCCGACCCGAACCAGTGAGACCACTGTCAAATTATACAGACTTCAGGCGCTTGCGAAACTGCGAAAGGGACAAACTGAGGAATTCATGTCGGAGGTCTCGGGAAAGGCGATTCCAGCTATTAGGTCCAACATAGGCAAAGCTTCTAGACTGCGTTATAGCAGTGCGCATACGAGGGACAGTCAGGAGTCCAAGGGAGGCCGACCGACGAGTGCTACGGCCTGGAACCAAGGAGACCGAAATGCAGAAGTCCCTAAGATAGAGTTCCCATCCTTGTCCACACAATTGTCATTTCTGTTCAAAATTCAGCAGATGTAAGTCTTGAGAAGATTAAAAGTAACTTAATGGCAAAGGTGATAAAAGTCAACGTTTCCAGACAGTATCTCGATGGAAACACAATTTACCATATTAACTCGAGGACATTTGTGGTAGGCTGTCCAAACGTGAGAATTTGTTTTGATACTCAGAAATTTTGTATTGTATATTGATATGATCTTTTAAGCCTTAATTTATTTTGATAGTTATTTCTGTTAATTTTGCACGTGTCCTAGTTTCAGCTCTTAGTTGTCACTCGAAACTGCAAATATCGGCCATTTGTGATCCAAAGTTTTCACGAACCTAGGTTCTTGCAACAAACCAGTATCAGAAGAACGCAGGAATCTAGGAGGGTGATATAGCGTCAGCAACGTAGGCCTATTAAGATATGATGGAAGGTCGGTGTTCTAAGCCAAGCTAGCAGTTTTTAACTTAATACGCCATTCAGCAAGAAGCCAGTGAAGTGCACAAAGGCATACATACAAATACATAGATACATACAAACATACATATATGCATACATGTATGTTGGTGATGTGCAAATGCTTACCTTGAAGCATGGGATGATAAAGAAAATGTTTCTTGACTCTTTTCTGAACTGTTTCTAAAATTAGGATTGTTTTACTTGTGGTCATGTATGTTGCACATACTTAAATTACTAGCCTGGAAGCATGGGACGACGGAACAGTACTTTTCTTAAATGAGCCCTCACAAGGTTTGAACCTTGTGAGACGTCAGAAGTTATTGGAACTGGCATCAGGCACTTCTCCAACTTGTTGAGCCAAACTTTAACATCCGACAAGGAAAAATTGTCCAGTTTGTTAAGCAATTTAGACTTAATTTTGCATAAATGGGGCGACTAAGATAAATACTGAACCTGACGGCTTTTGTTCTGGATTAAATATGACTTTTTAAGTAACGTTAAATCAAGAGTCAGTGGTGCGCTTACATGATAGTGTTAACTGCTACTTATCACGCTAGACTAATGTAAACTTCTCGATAAGCACATTCCCTTAAAATTTTAAATCCAAGAAGGTTGTCGTTCGTGACCCAAAGCCTTGGTTTAACTCTGCTGAAACTCGACGTCGACTCGGCCAACTTGAACGCGCCTGGCACCGCTCACGACTTCCCTTCTATCGTCAGCTTTTAAAGAACAGTGTAAAAATATTAGTAACTTACTTTCCAAGGCCAAATCCTCCTATCTCACAAGTCTAATTTCAGAAAACTCCTCTTGTCCAAGGTCCCTTTGTAAGGCCAGTAAGCTACACCATAGGAAAATATCAACACTACCCAAAACCTCATCGCCATCCGCACTGGATGATGATTTCATCAAATTCTTTGATGAGAAGATATCCAATATCAGGCTGAAGTTCTCTGGTATTCCATTATCATATGATTCTCCCTCTCCAGATCCTCTTACTCTCGCAACCTTGGGTGAAATCCGGTCACTCTTTTTCTCATCTTCTGACAAACAGTGCCTCCTAGATGCAATTCCAACTCACCTTCTTAAAAGTTGTTTTGAAGTGATATGATTAAATAAAATGGGATTGGATTGAATCAGATTAGATACGTAAACTTATTTTGTAGTATTCAATTTGTATATTGCCTCTCACAGAACAACACCTCACTATGTGTGCACGTATTGTCACTGCTTCTACCAATGAAGTCTCGATGGATTTGATCACTATTCAAGTCCATCTTCTTCCTCGCGTTCGCCATAATTTTCCAACGATCAACTACATCTAGGTCCTACGGCCTTCTCGACTACTATGACGCCAACAGTGAGCTGAACATCACAAGTAATGGCATGCATTGGTCAAATTCCAATCGACAAGACCACTGTCGTGGAACAGCTTGAATTCGAAGATCAGAACATTACCGGAAAACCGGACACTTCCATGTAGGGGTACCTCCAAAGAGCGATGACCTTAGACAAGTCTGTAAGTGGATAATACGCGCGTATGACCTGGTCGTAACCCTTGTACACAGACGACACTTCGAACAGAGCCTTTTACAGAGATTACAATGTATCCTCGAGAAACAGGATCTGGCAACAGCACAGGGTCTACACTACCCTCCTGATGTCTGCTCTCGGTATTCTGGTTAAGACTGAACCTCTACACCGATGCAACCCTCTACCGGGGGCTCAGATCTCGATTCGAACCACCGAAAGCGAGGAGAATATTTTGGAAGACATTCACCTCGTCCTCGCTGTGAAAAAGTTTGCCGGACCTGAGGGAACAATACTCGAGTTCAAACCACCAGTTTCCACACAAGCAGCTCGAATCGCAAAACTTTCCCATAGGTGAAGAGGTACTGATTCTTCCGTTCGAGGCATTTGACTCTGGGTACACTAACGGGCAAAGGTTCCACAGGGCATCTGAAAAGTAGGAACTGCTGTCCGATGTCAAGGCGCAATTAGTGGCGTTTGTTGTAATGATTGTCATTTTCTTATTACTTAACCTAGGCATAATGTTCTTCGCATTTCTTTTCGCGCCGTTTTTTTCGTTTTCAGGTTAGACTCAACAGATACATGGGTGGCGCCACTAGGCGTGTTTCACCCAACATAGCTATCTCGTGCAAGTTTGACTGTTTGAGTTTTCGTGGACATAATTAACCGAACTTTGGAAATTATCTTGGAAAACAAACTTCTGCTGTCATTGTACAAACATTTTGACAAATTTTCTGTATATCGAGATACACTGTGTTCCTTTCGTCGAGAGGATGGGCATTCGACGTACTTCAGTCTGGTGTTTTCAGCCAAGTATTTGAGGCATCTTGACTGCCACGACAACAAAGTTTTACGTAAAAAAGACTTTGTTTGCATTGAAAATCTGGTGACAGCAGATCAAGCGAGGTAGTAAATCAGAACGGTCAACTTTCACACTCGGAAATAAACATAAATCACAGACGGACCTTCGCTTCGAAACGTGGAATGTCAAATCTGGGCAACAAGTCTACTTCAGTTGCCGAACCATTATCAGTCACAAATTAGACATCTCGGTCACCGTAGAGACATGGCACCAGTCTGATGATGCGGACACACTCTGTTTCTCGTATATCTTTACAAAACCTGGGTATCTGATCGATATTATGGTCTGCAAGAAGTTCTTCTTACAGACAACAACTTTAGGAGAAGCATTCGTAAGGGGTACAGTTCAGATAGCTCATTTATTTGGCGATGCTGCTGATGGGCGTAAAGGAAGGCCAGCACCCATTAAGACTCCATAAGCTCAAGTGATTTTTATCAAAGACTTATCAAACACGCATATGCCCCATCACACTACTGCAGGAGACAGCAGTAAGCTGTATCTTGAACCTGGCTTATCAATTGCAAAGCTGCATGAGCTTTACAAATCAGAGTGCTCTCTGTCCACACCACCCAAGATATTCGATGTACTCCTTTTTCATGCCATGCAAGGATAAGTGTGATCAATGCTTAGCTCAAAAAATGGCTTAATAGAAGAATCAGCATTAATGGATTATGTAAGCGAAAAGGATTTGGCCACAAGCTGCAAAGAAGCTGATAAAAAGTTAGCCCTAGCAAACCCACAGAGCTGTTGTAGCAACTGTGGACCTATAGCAAGTTCGTTTTTGCTCAAAGAGCTTCTCGTCAGCTATATACCACAAAAGTAAATTAGCCGTAGGCCTACATAATTTTACTGAGCACAATTTGTGAACATCGAAAGTTGACTGTTACGCGTGGCATGAAGAAGAAGGTGGTAGGAAGCAACAGCACTTGCGACACCTGTGACTGAATATCCAAGTACCTTGCCAGACACTGTTATACTGTGGTCCGATGGCTGCACTTATCAGAACAGAAACTCAACCATTCTTCAGCTCTACTTTACTTTTTGCTCAGAAACATAAATGATGAAAAAGTTACTTCGCAAAGATTGCACATTGTTCGAGGATGGCTGGAGTATTATACAAAATGACCTTATCATTGCGACGTGTCTACATGTTGACAATAAAGTCGTTTTTTGACGCAGTTAACTCATCATCAAACAGAAAAACAACTGAATACTGCATGTCTGTATTTCAAGAAGCCATAGTTTTTGCAAAAGAAAAGTTTTGAAGCCATGTGCGAAATGTCACAGACCAATGCAAAGTTATGGAAAATATGTAACCTGTTGAAAGAAGATGATGATGCTCTTCTGGCCTATACGTTCTTCTCATCTGATACTTGGTCAGACCCTTACACCTCCTCCCAGAAACCATCATGCACCATCAGCAAAGTTGAAGCTAGAAAATAATTCCGTGAAACCTCAGCTTCTTTGTGTTGCAAGACGGAACAGTCAATTTACCAAATTTAGTGGTTTTTTCGTAAAACGCTATTATTCACTCTCACTCGATCCAAATTAGTAACACAACTGTCAAACAACCGCCATGGCAAACAACAACGTTGTAAAGCAGAAGACTTTCCTCTTCACATCAGAGTCGGTTGACGAAGGGCACCCAGATCAGAAGACTGCGGACGAAACCTGGGATGGTTCTATCTAATCTAAAGACTTATATAGCGCCGTTATAATAATGCCCGTGGCATCAATCGATAGCTGCTTCAAGTCAAAACCGCAGTAAAAATCACAAACCATCTAACAAGCCTGGCTACTTTGGATAAACAAGCTGGAATTGATGGGTCTTAAGTTTAGACCTGAATAGAACGAGCGTGTTTGCAAAAATTGGGGTGTAGGCCACAGGCGGTTTGTTTACCAAGTTGCCGTACAGAGTGCCAGATAGAAAGTTTTAGATGCCTACATAAATCCTTCATGAATGTGGTTAATGACAGCTTTTACAATGCATTGCAAAGCGATCTTGTCAGGATTGGATTAATGTGACTCAATAAAACCGTGAAGCACTGTTTGGCAAAATGTGATTTGACCAGCAGCAGTGTCAGGATTGCTTGCGCAGAGGGCAATAGCATTTCCAGAGCGGCGCCCCATTCTCGCAGTCCACCATCCACAGGTCTGGTCTGAGGGGTGCCGGAATATAACCTAAAGTGGCGCTGGGAGCGAATCAGATGAGGTAGCTGGACATGACTACTGTACTGCTTACGAAACAGCCAGTGATGTTTTCAACTAGACATTAATGTAATTAAACACTGCATTAGTTATACAGTATAAAAAACTGTTGTTGATGTTTTAGACAAAATGTGTGACATAATTAGTGATGCTGCTCTGGATGCTCACTTAATTCAGGATCCAAATGCTAAAGTTGCTTGTGGTTTGTATTCAGAACATTTATTGTAGTATTTTGGTAAGTCTATAAAGTTTATTATTACTATTGCTATTTCTACTACTATAAATGACATTTGCTTTTTTCATTTAACTTTACATATTTGCTGTATAATGAAGGTTCTACCATGCTGATGTAGAGACAGAGTCGGTATTACTGCGTGTGGGTGTGTCAATCGTAATCTTAAGATGTTGAGCAGCAAAGATTATGAGCAATTTAAAATGTTTTTTTGGTTCTGGTAAATCAAATGCAGTTTATGGTGTGTTGTTCAACTATACATTTATGTAGTGCCTTCAAAGTGTTTATTGCATGAACCACATGTCAGCCTAAATAAGGATAAATTTGTTAATGAACAAATTCACGTGCAGGTAAACGAAGTTAAAATAGCTGAAGTCTTTGTTGGGACTCATGTAAAAATGGAACAGCATATCCACCTCCAACTTGATTGTTGTGCCACATGAAAAACTGGTCCTTGTTGCTCTCAGGAAGGTGAATAAATCGTATAACAGCCAAATGAAGGGTTCACAGCACATGGTTATGCTTACCAAAAGCATTGCATCCGGTAATCCTGATGAGACACACTTAGACAACGACCTGTATGGTTGTTGCCCCCATCTGGTGATAATCCAGGTGGGGCAATGACCAGCCCAAGAAGTTACAAATTGATCTTAAAACAAGTCAGATGACACTTGATTCTTTATATGGCCATTTAATTGACATATTGGTTTCTAAATCTTGTAATATAAAGTTTTAATGCAGTAGGATATTTATTTAAATGAAAAAAATTGTTTTATATTGTTTATAGAAACGGGCATAAAAAGAGACACTATCATCCTAAAGAGGCAAAATTTCGTCAACTGCCCTAGCAGACTTTAAAGTTAGTCTGACAGACCATATACACATTGGATACAACAATCCTGAGAAAGGTCGGTGAAGTTTGCCAAGTTTACTGCCTCGGATTTCCTCTGTACTTTAACAAATGTTCTCTGTTCAGTTTCATCAGCATATGAACTGCCAAATGAAATTTAAACATGCTGAACACTTCAAGGTTAATCTAGCCATTCTAGGATGTCATGCATCAATCTTACTAAATAAAAAGTCCAGAGGTTTTACAGTTTTGTACTGAGTAAGGATATGAAAACAGGAAGTATTGCTAAATGCAATTTAATTAGAACTGCTAAATGCAATTTAAACAAGTTGAACACTTCAAGGTTACCCTGGCTATTTTAGGATAGCATGCTTCAATTAAGCCAAAACAAAAAAGTCCTCAGGTTTTAAAGTTTTGTACTGGGTAAGGATTTGAAACGAGGAAGTATTAAGAAGGCATGCATTTTTAACATTTCAGTGATGCATTTCATGTGCTTTCTTAAGTTTTGATTACACATTGTGCAATGTTCTAACAATATTGGGTCACCAGTCACCTGATATCGCGCAAGCTGTTCATGTTTATCGAGCTGAAGATGAACTGAATGTAGGTGACCAGGGCGTCATATTTGGCTATGCGCCAGATGAATGCATACTGTTGACTGTTGACAAAAAATCTATGCTTGTGAGTGTGTCCATCATAATCATCAGATGTTCTTGAGTAGAGAAGATTATGAGATATTTCAGATATGTTTTTTTATTCTGGTAAATCAACTGCAATGTATGATGTGTGGTTTGGCTATATATTATATAGAACCTTCAGTGTGTTCATTGCAAGAACCACAAGTCGGCCTAAATGAGGAAAATTTGTTAAGAACAAATTCACATGCAGGCAGAAGATGTTAAAATAGCTTGAAAAGTCTTTGTTGGAATACTCATAGAACCAGACCAACAGATCCACCTCCTGCTTGATTGTTGTGCCAGTTGAAAAACTGGTCCTTGTTGCACTGAGGGTGGTGACTAAATTGTGTAACAGCCAAATGAAGTGTTCACAGCACTTGAAAGCATTTCTGAAAGCACTGCATCCGGTTATCCGATTAGACAGACCTTTATGGTTGTTGCCCATCTGGTGATAATCTAAGTGAGGCAATGACCAGACCAATAAGTTACAAACTGATCTTAAAACAAGTCAGATGACACTTTTGGTCATTTATTTGACATATTTGTTTTCTAATCTTGTACTCTAAGGTTTTTTATAGTAGGATATCTTTATTTAAATGAAGTGTGTTTATATTGTTTATAGAAGTTGCAGTTAAGAGAGATACGATATGATTTTTGGTGAGATGACCTCTACGGCTAAACTCGACTACCAGAAACTCGTTAGGAAGACGTACAAGAGATCGGTTATAACAACACAGACAAAGGTTGGTGGTGTTTGCCTAGTTTCCTGCCTGGGATTCCCTATCTGTACTTTAACATATGTTCTCTGTGTTCAATTTTGTCATCTTATGAACTGCTAAATGCAATGTAAACTTGTTCAACACTTCAAGGTTACTCTGGCTATTGTAGGATAGCATGCTTCAATCATCCTAAACAAAAATCCATAGGTTTTAAAGTTTTGTAGTGGGTAAGTATTTGAAAACAGGAAATATTGCTAAATGCAGTTTGAATGAACTGCTAAATGCAATGTAAACTTGTTCAACACTTCAAGGTTACTATGGCTATTCTAGGATAGCATGCATCAATCATCTTAAACAAAAAATTCAGAGGTTTTAAAGTTTTGTAGTGGGTAAGGATGTGAAAGCAGCAAGTATTAAGAAAGCATGAATTTTTACATTTCAGTGATGTATTTTCATATTCTTTTTTAGGATTCGACCACCGATATTGCAACATAATGACAATCTTGGATGACCAGTCCACCGACATCGCCCAAGCGGTACACGCTGGAAAACCAGATGATGAAATTGGTGCTGGCGACCAAGCCCTTATTTTTGGATACGCGTCTGATGAAACCGAGGAGTGTATGCCACTCACTTTGATGCTAGCACATAGGATTTGCTCAAGGATGTCAGAACTGTGGAAAAATAAGAAGCTTCCTTGGCAAGGCTCAAGTTAGTGATCTGGTAATTTTGTGGTAACTCTTTGTTGTTGCATAGTACTTACACCAGTGATATCCGCCAACTTGCCATCAAACTTGTTCAGTTGACCTTTATGCAGCTTCAAAAGATATAATTGTAAATGTGGATGTTTTTTATAGCGGCCTTCACCACTGCTGCCCGTCTGAATAGGCGCCATGCCATTTAAGGTCTCAGTGTATGGACATAGCCCAAGATTTAAATTTCTAGCGACCGTATGGTCTAGACCCTGTTCATTTTTCAATGAATTTATTGGGTGAGATCCTTCATCACCGCTACCCATTTGAATGGACATATTTTAATTGGATGTACGGGTGTGCACATTTTATAGAGCCTTTTAAGGACTTGACAAAGGCACTGAGTTGTTGTATTGTATGTTAAATTAAATACATGACAAAATTCATGCAACATGTGAAACATTAGAAAAAAGCAATGTGAATTTGGAATTCTGAGTCTTACTTGATTCTTTTCATTTATTCGTCTCACTTCTTCAATCTTCAACATTAGCTTCTGTCGTTCTTCTGTCAGTTCTTTCACCAGTAAATTTTCCTTTTACTTTAGGGACTGGTCGACCTTCAAGAGATTTAAGCAAACAGCCAATTTAACATGCAGAGGCACAGGTATTACTCAGAAACATACAAATCAGGCGAACTCTAAAGGGAATCACCAAGTCTGTATAATTACACAAAATTCTCTACCCTACTGTCTTTTGCTTCTCTGACCTACAAAAGTGCAATTATTTTCACTTTTTCTTGAGCTTTTTCTAACTGATATAAACTGCTACATTTCACAAGCACCAGTTATACTTGATCATTCATTCATTCACAGCATTTATACAGCACCCCTTCAAGATGTCTACTCAGAGATGCTACCAGCCGAGCACCAGTGAAACAAAAGTTTTCAAGTGCTGTTGAAGTGTATCCTGATCAGAAAGACACAGATCCTGACGGCACAATTTCAGGTAGATGGCGCAACCATCAAAAAGCCACAACATGGCATTGTCGAAGTGCAAACATAGGAAACAACAAGTTCACCTCGGGTGAACTAATTGTTGCTTTCACATAATCTCATAGTAATCAACAGCATTTTGTAGGTACATACTGTTTTTATAGCGTTAGCCTTAAAGGCTAGATCACAGTGCAAATATTTCAAAATAAGCTGCTGGTTGATGAATTTACGCAAGCAGTATGGAAGACATTCACCTCTGTATTTCCACTTCCTCCTGTTGCTGTATTCGTTCTAGTTCCTTCAGCTGAAGTCTCAACTGTTTCTCTAGAGCTTCACAACTTAAGGCTTCCACCTCACGGGCTGCAGCTGAAAGTAAAGGGTTTGTATTTATTTATTTATTTAAAGCCCTTGTTGCACAAACAATGTCAGTACGTCAGAATCTGAGGAACAAATGTCTGTTTGCTAAGGGCCAAGGTAAAGTAGTGAGTCTTAAAAAGTGATTTAAAAGATAACGAGTTTGCAAGTCAGGCCTTTTGTGGTAGACAATTCCAAGTACAAATACCTCAGCTTTCACTTCAAGAATTATATAATTTCTCTTGGTTACATAGTTCTAAGTGTTTTCTCAATTAAATAAACTTTTCATAATCAACTTATGCCAAAACAGGCTTGATCATAGTAGATTCTTGCTTGAACCCACCTAACCTTCACCATTACTGCTTTCTATCTTACCTCCATGCTGGCTCGCTTAGCTTGACTTCCCAAGATCCTGAGCTTTTACTGAAATGACCAAGTAAATGTAAATCTGTCAAATTCCTCAGCACCACACAGTAATCTGGCCCATGCAGATTTGACTTAGTTATGGCTCAGTAAATAGGCTGGTCTCCCAGACACAGCTCTTACAGCACCTTTACATTGTGATCAACTCACCGTTGTTTAGAGGGTGTGGTGTTTGTATTGTGCCAATAAAATTTACTTACTTGCTTAATTGACCAAAGTTCTCTAACTACTGATAGTAGCACAACAGAAGTTTTTAGCACTTTCATAAATCCATGGACAAATAATGTGCTTCTGGTCAATGAAGTTGCAAAATGCTGTTTTGTATAGCATTACTGGTAATTGATCAGAAACAAATCAAATAGAAAATAGGAAATGACTAAAAAAACTGAAAGAATTAAATTTTATTATTACGTTGAATGTGTTGTGTAAGTGGAACAATCTCAATCGTTTTGTACATTTCATGCTGCCCCTCTTTATAATGACTAAGCATTAAGCCAAGACACTGTTTTAGTGCATCAATGGCTCAAAGCCTTTCTACGCTTACAAGCTCAAGGGGCAGCTCCAGTTGCAGATCCTAAAGGTTATAAGCGGGCAACCAAGTACCCAAGGCGATACTTAACATTGTTGATTTTGCCTTACTAGGGTTTAATAAGAGGAAAATTGTTTTCTTTGTTCTTTATTATGACCTATTTTTTTCGAATTCAAATGAAGGTAATATTGAAAATATTGAAAATGGATTGACATAAATCAAAAGCATCTGAGAATTAACTAGAAAAAGAATTCATTAATAATGTGCATTCTTTTTGTGTCAAGGAGTAAACAACAGTTCCTGCTTCAACAGCCAAGGCTTCTAAAAATGTATCATTATGGGTTGTCGTGCTGTAACTGTTAATTAGTCATGGCAAACATTCAGCATGCATGAATACTTTACTTAACAAGAATGTACATAAATACTTTACTTAACAATGAATGTTAAAGTCGCCCATTATGACTTGTTCAGTACACGAGATTAGAGCCTCCAAGAGCTTCTAATAGGTTAATCTTTCCCGTTCCCGTATCCAATGTGCGCTTCTTTCTTCTTCTTCATCATCATCATCATCATGATCCATGGGCCAAGAGCCCGTAGGTGTCCACTGCATGCACTGTCACTTGTCTCCACAGTTCCCGATCTTGTGCTGTTCTTATCAAGGCGTGCAAGTCTTGCTTACACCAATCCCTTATATCATCTGTCCACTCTTACCCATTTGAAATGAAAGTTACTGAGCGTCTGTTTTATTTTAATCTGTGATTATCTTAACGAATAATCTGCCATCGGCAACCATCGAACCGATACCTAATCCCAGATAACTCTGCTAATTCTATCACCTATCATTAATGACTATTTTCTCGAAATTTACCTGAGAAAAACCAGAAAATCACCAGAAACCAAACATACAAAGACGCCTTCGGCACCATCTTCCACAAGAAAGAAATCCAGCATTCCTGCGCGTCACTACGTGACTCCGTATCGAGCCAACCATTTGCCCCGCAACAGTCACGTGGTCCAAACCGAGCAAGGTCAGGGTCGAACTGTTGTCAGCCGCTGGGAGCCGCTTAAAGCGCAAACAAAGCAATCAGACTGCTCCTTTCAAACTCAGAATACTTGCCAGTGGCAAGACAACGGTCGCCCCCAAAGATTTTTAAAATGTTTGGTCGCCACAGGCCATCATGCCACAATGAGGTGGGTCGAGGCCATACGGTCGCTATAGCAAAATCTGTACATTTACATTTTGTTTTGACTGAGCGCCTGTGAATAAGCTGGTTCCCGCGACTTAGCTTTCGTTGAGCGCTGTAGAAATCTCGAGATTACGATTACGATGTAAATTTACATTTACACTCAAACCTGAAATCATTACTTTTCCAAAAATCTTATCCTAATTCTTTCTCTTCGTCTTATCCCTCTTCTCGCTTCAATTTCAAGCACCATCCACCGTAGCCGTCTTACTGTCTGCCTGCCTGACCTGGATCTTGATCTGGAACCGAACCCTTTTGTCTATCGATTTTGTTTTGACTGAGCGCCTGTGATTAAGCTAGTTCCCGGGACTTAGCTTTCGTTGGGCGCCGTAAAAATCTCAAGATTGCGATTACGATGAACCAAGTTTATATAAGCTACACCAATCAGCCCACGCAACAGTTTATTATAATGCTTATGTTTATTGTCGTTTCTTTTGTTACTGTTATATTATAAATTTCTTGTAAATTCTGGTGCGGTATGTCACCCAGATTATTTTGATGAATATATATATATATATATATATATATGTATGTATGTATGTATGTATGTATGTATGTATGTATGTATGTATGTATGTATGTATGTATGTATGTATGTATGTATGTATGTATGTATGTATGTATGTATGTATGTATATACTTCTCAGCTTAAACACAATCCACCCTAACAATTTCTCAACCCCTCTGACTTGACGCAGCGCCCGTGAATAATCTGGTGCCCTGCACTTAGGTTTTAGGTCGCGCTTTAGAAATTTCGAGTTAACGATTACGATTACGAGCATGTTGAATGGCTGAAAGGCTGCTTACTTTCATACTTGCTTTCAACGTCAGAAATGGCGAACTCGTTTTTCGTTGGAGGTACGCATTTTGAAGTAGATCGTCTTTACAGTTTTTATACTGAGGAAGAAGCATATTTTTCGGTTTTCATGTTTGCTTTAGTCGGTGTTTACCCAAAATTTTCTCAATAATAGCTAACCTGTACGGTTGCTGCCAGTTAAAAATTATGTATGGAGGCGTCTAAGACGCGTAATCGTAATCGTAAAGTCCAGATTTATTTGCGCTACTTACAAGCAAAGCGCAGGGCACCAGCTTATTCACGAGCAAAACGTCAAGTCAGTGGGGTTGTCCAAAGATGCCTTGTCAAGTACAAAGTCCAGTTGCCAGAAGACCGGAGAGTTACCGTTACAGTTACAGTTAATAGGCTGAGTAAGCTGTTTTGGCTTTTAGTGCCTATATCTCTCCATCCAACTGTCAAGCGAGAGACGGGGAAAGGCGCTGTTAGGGTGGGTTATGTTTAAGTCGGTGCAGAGTACCCGATAGTTGTAGAGGCCAGCCGTCTGTATGGGACATTCCCTTTCAGAAATTTTCTCGTAACATAATATTATGCAAAATCCACAGGGTGCTTAATTTGAGTGAAACTTAGGCTAATTTAAGTTAAATATGCATTCCACATTGCAATGGAGCTCGCTTGCAGCATACACTTAACATTATCGAATAGTTTCCATGGAACCAGTAGAAAGAACAGCCCAGACTGGTGTAAAAAAAGAGGGCTGAATGAATACATTTTAGGTTAGTATAACGTACTGGTGCAGCACTATTTTTGATTTGTTACTAGTTCGTGGAACCGTTTGTTAACATCAAATTAAAGACAGGTGACAAGTCTTGGATGTAAGCATAAAGGGAACATAGAAGCTGAAAAATAGGGCTGTGGCAAAATAAGACCAGCACAGGTTTTCTTACATGTATGATGTGGCAGTATTATTTGAACATAAAGTTTTAATAATTTTCTTTCCTGTTTTTGTCAGCTGTACCAATGGGACCAATGCCACTTCAGTCTGGTCCAATGGGGCCGATGATTGGTCCACAGCCACCTCCTCCTCCTCCGTTCATCGATCCGGCCATGAACAACCTTCCACTGAACTTTAAGGGAAAACCACGACCGCCAACTGACGAAGACATTGGTCAGTAAATAATCTCTGTCCTTCTGCCATATGTCCCTCTAATGATGTCCTGTGAGTGCCTCAGCCCTCAAGGACCTCATTGAAGTAGGACTTGTTGATTTACTTTACTTTACTTTGAATTACCAATTGTATGGGACAATTACATAAGGTGAGGTAAAAGTGTAATGACGGTGGTTACAAACAACGACGATGATGACATTCGCAGCAAGATTGAGGACGTTGTTCTAGTGGACATTTTCATTCGCCTTTGGTACATTTGTCTCATGCAGGAAGAGTGATTGCTGCTCCAAGGTGAGACTAGACTTAGAAAATCAAGGTTTTTTTATAGCATTCTGGACAAAGACAAAGTTATGTGGTAAGCTAAAAATAAAGTGGTCAAGTTGTTCTATGTTTCTCTGGCTGGTTGCCCTATGCTTGTGTCCGTCCATCGTTCAACTTATCTATTCTGATCTGATCTTAAAACTTCTCAGCACCGCCATAGTAATCGCTAGGCATCAGTCCTGGCAGTCCAAACAGACCCGCACTTGATTCATTTCCAAGGATCAGTCCGATGAGATAGAAAGACAGGGCCCTAACAAGAATAAGCACACTGAAGCAAGCACCATATTGAGTTGCTGATGCAAAGACACCAAGGATTCGGCAGTGTGCACATACCTTTATCACGGCCTGCACTGCTAACTAAGTAAGACATTAAGTAAGTAAGACAATTGTTAACATGCCATATGTCCATCGGCTGAGCGAGGAATCATAGGCGTGGATCAACCAGTCCTACTTTGATGAGGTCCTTGAGAGCCAGGGCACTCACTATACATCACTAGAGCGACATATGGCATGTTAACGAATGCATTACTTACTTACTAGTCTAATTTCTTTAAAGCCTTTTTCTGGCAGCTTGCTTTGCCTGACATCTGAATGTGAGTTTGTCATGGTCTTCTATGATTTTAACCTCTAGATTCTACACGTTTGATCACAATGCTCCAATGCAGTTCAGAATTAGCAAATGCTTTTTAAATTTGGTTAAAATTTTGCCTACGTTTCTGCAAGTGCACAGCAGTGTCTAGATGAGTGTACTGAACAGTCTGATGAGCTTTGTCTACTACAGATCTGCATGACATTTGCATAAGAGTGATCCAGTCAAAGCCTGATTATTCGTGAAAGGGCCAGTCTGAGTAATCCCGCGAGAAGGCCTAATATTTGAAGTTTCTATATTGGCTGTGCAGTGTGCATCACATGCCTTTATATATTAAAAAATATAAACTTTGATGATTGGGTGGAAAGCGTCTGTACAGTTCTTGTTCCTGTTCTTTGTAGACAAGGATTCGACTGCCTCCAGCAACCCACCGATGATTAGCCCTGTTATGGGACCAAGTGGAATGATGATGCCACCCTGGACTCAGATGATGAACCCGATGGGTATGGGCGACCCTGGCATGATGATGTGGGGTGCCTGGGGTCCAATGGGACCCATTGGAATGGGGCCAGAACCCCTTCCTCCACAAGCACAGCATGAGGTGATCAGGCTGAAAGGGGCTGTTCTTTACCCAACTCCACCAAGTAAGTTATGACAGTGTTTTAAGTGTATATGCATGTGTGCTTGCGTGTGTGTGTGTTTATTTGTTCATATAGAGCCTTTTAAGAACTTGTCAGAAGTTCTGTCTTTAGTTCCATAAACTCCTAAGCTATGGGTGAGTCTATTTTAGCAGTTGTTTTATTGTTTGTAAGTGTGCAGTTAGCTCTAATTTGAATGGAGATGGATTTGTTGAATTTTTAGACAGCAAACCTCCGACGTATCGTGAACGGCCTCCTGGCTGTCGAACAATCTTTGTTGGTGGTCTTCCGGAAACAGTGACTGAAGACATCTTAAGGGAGATGTTTGAGAACTGTGGCAACATTGTCAGCTTACGTCTGAGCAAGAAGAACTTCGCCCATATTCGTTTTGAGTTGCACGACTCTGTAGAACGTGCTCTTTATTATTCAGGTGTGTTTTTTCGTGTGGTCATGGTTTTCCTTAAAGTTCAGTGGAAGTTAGTTATGTTATTCTGTCTGGCTGTATGTCTGTGTGCCTCTGTGTTTGTCTCTTCTGTCTCTTGTGCATCATGATAATGGCTCCATAGCTTGACTTCCGGTTTTCCTGACTAGTGGATTTTGACCTGGCTGCTTCAACGGATTATGAATTTTGACTAGAGTTTCGCTTATTGCCTTTTGCATTATAATAATAGTGCTAAAAGTGATTAGATTAGATTAAATTAGGTGCCTTAGAGGTCTTTAGATTAGATTATAGGCAGTGTTGAAGCAATAAGTATGTCTGTTAGTGGTATGTTTATGGTGATTATGGTCTGTCTGTGGTCTGTGGATGATCTGTTTTGGTCTGTTGTAGGTTATCGGATGAAAGTTGAAGACAAAGAAGACAAGCCCAACACTGGTCGTATACATGTGGACTACGCACAAGCGCGTGACGACCTCTATGAACATGAATGCCTTCAGAGGGCGCTTGAACGAGAGAACAGGCATCGAGAGCGAATGGAAGAGGAAATGAATCGGCCACCGAGTCCACCAAAAGTCATCCAGTACTCAGATCATGAAGCTGTCATGTTGGTAGACAGTCTAAAAGGTGTGTAATTGGTGTGTTGGGCAGGGTTTACAAGTCTGTCTATCTGTGTTTGTCTACATCTAGATAAGGTATGGTGAATTGGTTTTTACCTTTTACTTGTTTATTTATTTACTTCCATCATGCAACAGTCTAGTGGTTTGCATGCTGGGTTTTCAGTCACAGGTTGGCAGTTCAAGTCCCCACTCCAAGGTTTCTATTCTACTGGTGACCCCAGGGAAGTTGGCCCTGAATGACTGCATTAACTGTATACTGTTGGTGGGTAGATTGGGCAGTGAGGTAGAGGACTGGCCACCTGCCTTTACATGCCAAGACTAAGAAAAGGAAGTTGTTAACACTTCATACCCTTGGCTGCCTCTTGGATTTAGCTTTAGGGACCACTCGTGCAAAAACAACAAAATTAGGTATGATTTTGTGAAATGATGTTGTTTCATTACATTAAGTAATTAAGAATCACTTTATTGTGTGTTGGTGTAGTAGTTCTTATTGACTTAATCAGTTGTTTACATTTTTTATTACTTGTTTATTTATTTGTGACTGCTTTAGCTGACGAGACATTTATGCAAGGGACCCAGACTCTGTTAACGTGGCTGGATCGTGGTGATTGCAATCGAAGAACTTCTAGCACATTCTACAGTCTTCTTCAGAGCACTAACGTTCACGTCCGTCGCCTCATGAACGAAAAATTGCAGTACACAAATGAGCTCGAACAGATGAAGCTCCGATTTCGTCAGCGTTTTGAAGCCCTCATCAACCAGCGTAAGTTGGTCTTCACTTGTTCTGAGCCTTTTGGAAGGCTAAGTTCGGGTGCTGTGCATTATGTCATGGCAGTTTGCCTGGCAGTGTTAAACGAACGTATGTTTATGTGTGTTGCTCTTTATGAAGTGTCGTCTTCAGCTTTTAGTTTGCAATTCAGTGAAGAGGAGGTAATGCATTTATTCAGGTGGTTATCTTTTTCCAATTTCCTCCTCATTTCATCAGATGGTAAGTGAACATTTTGTTTGATACTGTTCAGATGAAGTGGTATTTGCGATCGAAGTCCGTGAATTTAGAGGAAATGCTGGGCCTCTGTTGGAGTAGGGTTTGTTTCAATGGCACCACACATATGAGTCGTGTAATTCTGTTTAAAATGCCTACAGACCCTGAGGAAGTCATCCACTTAACAGAGAAGTTATAGCTTATTGCCCAGTTTATTTGCTTTTGTTCATGATCTGAAGTTTCTGTTCTGGCCTTTTGTTGGTCCACTGTTTAGACCCAAATCTATATACATATTTATATATATATATATATATATATATATGTATATATATATAGCTTTTTTACGTTTATTGATTGTAATGAGTCAGAAGTTAAGACTGTCTGGGAATTTTCTACTTGAATTCTAGACTAATGCTTGTATATTCAGTGGCCTCTGCTGATTTTTGAATTACTTGGTAGTCTTCTGGCTGCTGAAAGCCCAGCACCTGATGCACAGCTGAAGCTGTTCATTAGGTTGTGAAAGTTGTTGGACTCACTCAGTGTGTCAAACTTCTCGCCTGATGGCCATAGCTTTCTGGTGAACTTTTACAATATTGTTTTTAGTATGATTTTGACCTGATAAACAAGAATTGAAATTTTATTGCTCTTGCTATTCATAAATTTGGACTACATTGTGCCAACACTACAAAACTGTAAACAGATCCTCTGGTTTGCTGGAAGAATTTGTTTATAGCATGCTTGGAAACAGGTTTGACGCTGTGGGTACTGAGTGAAATCATCACAGGACTTTGAATTAAAAGTTAACTTCAAAGTTCTTGGACCTAAAATATCAACTCGAATAAATGTTGGAAAAGGTATAGTATAAGTTGGTGACAGTCATGCAAACCCTGAATTTGGTCTTCTGGTAATGTATGGATGTTTGCACAACCGTTGCAGGCACATGCCCGAGGCAGAACTACAGTTTGTGGGTGTATCTGTAAATGTATTGAAGGTGTCGCGAGTGCAGCATTTATAGGTAATGTTTTTCTGCTTGCTCTAAAAGTGGATCAGATTGACAAGGTCTTCACAACTGCAAGTAAGCAGAAGGCTTGGGATCACTTCACGAAGCCACAGCGCAAGAACATCGAAACGTGGCGCAAGCAACTGCAGGTAAACGCTGGTGCCCTGCTCGTGGAGTCCCGTTTTAGCGTAGCGTTGCCGGTTTACGTACTGTCGTGATGTTGCTACGTTACACTCTGTTGCAGTGTTTCCAGATTACATTGTGTCATTTGCCAGAAGTCTTTAAAGTTTATTTGTTTGCTGTGATGAGAGCTTACAGCAAGCTTTGTACAGTTTGCTGAGGCGCATTGCTTTGTCAAGTTCTGGTTGGGACTAAATTTATAAAGCAAGCAATGCAAGGAGAGATTCCACGAGCAGAGACTACTTGTAATTTTTGTATCAGTCGAAGTTCTCACTGTACATAATCTCCATACATTAAAGAAGTAGGAAATGATGACTATGGTTCAGTGTGCTTGTGTTTAGGATCCAACCTCTTTCTGGCATGGTCCCATCTGTCGCTGATGCTCCGTATAAAGCTAAGCCTCGAATTGTCATCAACCTGTCCTACGTTCTGTTTCATTTCTGTTTTGGCTCAGTCTGTATTTCAGCCTGGTCATATTTGCTTCTTTTGTCAGAGTGGAACAATCCAGCTTGTTAGTTGTCCTGTTTGGAAACATCTCTGTTGAAGCCGCCTCAGAATTCAAACGTTCATTCATCCCGGCATGTGTCCATTCTATTTGTGGCTCATTCAGCTACTCATAGATTTCCTTACTACTTGTTTTTGTGGTAGTCTTGTCTCTTTTTGGTAACTGACTGATGATGTGCCATGAGACAATAACAATTAAGATAATATGTATGGCTTCATCAACGGTAGGTTGTTGGTTTGAGACAGCACAGCAGAAAGTCTTCTTTATCAGTCTGTTTTATCTCATTTATTTGAAATGTTACAGTCAAAATGTTGAGTTTGAGCTTTGAAATTTTCCGAGGTAAGTGCGTGTCAGCCAGTTTGAAGAGGATCAGAAAAGGTTTGGTTAGGTTTTTGCTATTGTGTTTAGTTGCTTTGATGAGAATTTTTGAGAACAGTAGCAGCTACTGGTTTGTTGAGAACTTTAACAGAGTGTTGGCTGCACAGAAGAACAGGATACCCCTGTGAACGGAAATGAAATTAGCTTAAATGAAAGCACAGTTATAGGTTGGGTTCTTTGGTATTGAACTGAAGGAGCGTTTTTCAATAATTTCCGTTTTTGGAGGCTCTTGGAACTGTCTAACAAGCTGTTCATGCAAGTTCTGAAAGGGGTCTACATAAATTTTACCATTACATTACTTATTTAATACTTAGATTTTAGAATAAAAGATTGGAAGTTACATGTACCACGTATCACAACCTAAACAAAGTGAAGGTCTAATTATCATTACTCATTACTTTTGCATGGCCTTTGCATATTTGAATATTTAATAAACCTTGGATTTGGTTTATTACATTTTGGGTCATAACATGTGCACGAATTAAATTAACGAAACTGGATCCTTGTTTGAAATTTGGCTCTATTCTAATGCTGAAATACTCTGTGGCTGTTCAGGAACTGAAAGCTCAGCAGGAGGCTGAGTTCTTTCAGAATCGAGACGAAGCGGAAATGGAGATGTCGGATGGTGATGATGCAACAGAAAGCAACGGAGGAAAGCGAAAAAAATCGAAGGTGGAGGTATCAACGACACACTCCACAGAATCCATGATGACTATGGCATCTGGTAAGTGCTTCTGCTAATATTTACCAGGCTGTAAACCGTTTGTCCCCATTCTAGTAAATGCATCATACCCTGCTAGTTTGCCAGTCTGAGGCCCATATTATTGCATGCCTGGGGTCCAGAGGGACCAGAACATTTAGAATGCATGCTTTGAGCGACATTTGTCTTCTGTCATCAAAACATCCTAAGTTCTTGAAGCATAGTAACACAACAGTTTTCATTAAGTAACTTGTCATAGAAAGAATATTTTATTATACCAATCAGGTAAATTTTATATGATGAATGTTACATGTTATGCTCATGAAAGTAAACTGTTCAATTTAAGCTTTGTTTAATTCAAAAATTTCAATTGAATGAATAAAGTTATTAAGCTAAGCACAAATCCTGGTTTAAGCATGTCTCTTGACTTAGCAAAGTCAGTTGATGCCTTGTCATTGGATAGTGGCAGTACCTACCTAAAATAATCAACTATTTCCAATTGAAATGAAACTGGAGGTCAGTATCAATGTGTCTGCAGTGCTCCTAATGTCAAGGTCTGTCTTTTATTTCTGTGATGTCAGATTGGATTGCGGCAAGTCAACTTCGTGATGAGAATGATGTTCTGAAGTGTCAGCTGGAAGCTTATAAGAACGAAGTGAGTCTCCTGAAACAGGAAGCGCAGAATGCAGACGACACGAAAGACAAACAGATCAAACAACTACAGATGGCGCTTCAAGGCATGCAACAGGTGGCATTATGCATATGTGGTCTCTCGTTTACTTCATTCTGTATCTGATTGGTGGCCACAATGGTTAGTTAGTTAGTTAATTAGCTACTTAGTTGCAGGCGCCGTTTAAGTACCACACATAGTGCTGCTACCCTAGTGCTATCCTAAGCAGTGTGGCAAAGTTCACTAAGAACAAAAAGTTCATCAATAAGCAAAGAGTGACCCGGTAAAAATGCCACCAGTGACTGGCTCCCTTATGCAAGCAGACTCCAGCCAACAGATCGATAGGGTTGCAGTTTGTTAAGCTGGCAATATATAATGACATTTACATACTGTGACTTATTTGTGAGAACATTGTGTTAATACTATAACTGTAAGATCTTGAAACTTGATATGTAATTAGTGTAGTAGATGGCACTGTTCAACATGGAATGCAGTAAAGAAAGCTATATAAATTCCAGCTTGTCTTTAGTTGCACCTTTCTGGATTAATAGATAATGCATCTCGATGCACGCATATGCTATTTTGTCCATACCTCTCACTTATATGCTGAATGATCGGCTGGTTTTTATGCTTGGAGACATCTGTGCTAAGAAACTGTGTGGAAAGACTAAATATTGTCCAGTAGAGAATATTTTTATAATTGGTGGAAGAATTTGTCTTATGTTTCTTATTCTGCTTAGACATATAGGACAAGTTTGTTTGAAAAAGAAATATTGCTTTTTCCTGGAGAAGTTGCTGTTTTAAACAGGTAGTGTGTATTCTCAGCTGCAAACAGATTCATTTTGTGAGAAATGAAATTTGCTATAAATGTCTGCTTTCTTGTACTGAAAAATCTGTTTTATTTACAGCAGCTCATTAATCACAGTCAACTCTGGAAGAAGTCTGAGACTGAATTGAAACAGGTAGTCACTTTGTTTCTCTTGGTCTTAACTCTCTGTGTCAGAATTCTTAGACATGTTTATTATTCAGTTGTCGCAGTGAGCACTCCACTGCTTCATATGTTCATTCAGTTGTTCATTTGCTAAGTGTATATCTTTAAGATCTTATATCTCTTTAAATATTTGTTCAGTAATGCTCCCGGCCCAGCCTTGGCAAGAAAAAGTACATCAAGACAGGATGCTGTTTACATGGCAGTCACACTAGAAAATTTCTGAAAATCATGGACAACAGTTGGTTAAGACGTGACAGGGGATTTCATAGCCAAGTTCTGGCCTTGTACCCAGAGCTCTGGGATTCGTGACAGGTGTCAGTGAGGAAATGAGTGCTTTTCAGTGCCACTCTTAGGAGCCAAATCAAGAACCTTGTTACGAGAAAGTTGGGGTGTTGTGAGGTCCTGGCCATGAGCTGGATTCATTTTATGGGCAAAGTCCCCATCTGTGTTGTATCATAATTCCTGTTGTAATGTGTTTTAATTTGTGTTATACCAGTAATGTTGAAAGGTGGATATTTATGTACCCAGTGCCTGTATACATACACAGATAAATACAAAATATCAGCGAAGACTAACTGTCCCCACCCTGAGTTCTGTATTCCTGAGGGATCATTTATACTTTAAGAAATAATGCTGCATTACTACAGCATGCTTCATACATAGTGGCGTTTATTAAGCTGCAAAACTATCAGACTACTTGCAGAGCATACAAAAGAGCTTTTCTATGAATATAGAGATGTTGCAAACAATTTTCAGTTGTTTGCCCAGGTACCAGTTGTCTTCATCTGAGTGATAGCAGAAGCAGTGTACGGTGTTTTATTATGCACAAAAGGTTGAAAACCGGTCGTCTTCTAAAGTGGAGGACACTCCAGGAAGACCTGTGCTGGAGGATGGTTCTGTTGATGGTGCACAGACAGAAGAAACGGCTGCCAATGTAGCAGTTCCTGCTGCTCAATCGTCTGTCATCGTGCCGCCTGTAACATCCTCTGCTGTTCAGAACTCTTCACAGGCTACATCCCGCGAGTCGTTGGATACAGTTTTGACCAACAACAACGAAGCAAGACTTATCGGTCAGCGGCCTTTCTCGAGAGCTTTTTCTTTTTTATTCTCTTGCTTCTTGTTGCTTAAATTTTGTTCATAATGACCTTTAATGGGTTCTTTTACTTTGTTCTCAGGTGGTAATGTTATTGTTATTTCTGCATTTATTAAATGACACCATCTATTGACTAAGCATCAGTCAATGGTGCTGAGCAATTATGAGTGAAGGACTTGCTCAGGGTCCCAGACAGCTACTGCCTCAGGAGAGGCTCAAACCTGTGCTCTCCACGTTGCAAGCTGAGCGCTCTATCCAGTTGGCTTCTGCACCCCATGCGTTGGTCTGTTGCTGCTTCGTCTAAAGTCTGAATCCTAATGAGTCTTGAGAAACTGACAATACGCTGTCGAACAATGTATCGGTGTTTGCCCGTCAGTGAAGTCTGTCCTCTTGTTGTATGTATGCTTTGTGCATTTTGGTGCGGTGCTATAGGAGTCGTTAGATTTATGGTAACCTGTACCTTACCTTACGTTTATTGATGTTTATTTCATGTGAAACTTTGCATGTTTGTTGGTAGAAAATCTTGGTATTATTGTTTTATTTTACATTTCCTATTGTTTGTTATTGTTTCAGCTCTGGTGACTACGTTTCTTCATGTGCATCCATTTGGTGCCAGCATTGATTACATTTGGTCTTACCTGCATAGACTTGATGTGAAGATACGCTCCAGTGAACTGGAGGATCTACTGGAGAAATATCCATCAGTCTTTGGCCACAGTAAACTGGAGCGCTCTGCGGAAAAAAAATGGAAGTTTGTTGGATACGAAAGTACGTCGTGAACACAAATTTGGTTTCCAAGATCTGCAGGAATCTGGGTAGAAACATTTTCCGCAGAATTTACCGCTGGTGGCTGAATTCTGGAACTGTTGTTTTTGCTTAAATGTTACTTGCTGTAACAGCTGACAGTAACAAGGCCAAAATGTTTGTTGGCATGTTCGTCCGGCAATAAGACATACTAAGTGAGGCCTACAACCAGACGACCACAAGTGTGACTTCTTGTGGTAATCAGACAAAAATGTCTTGACCTGGTCTACAGTGACTGCTTCTATATAAGACAGTATGTGCATGTGTGTAGGCACATTTCTGTGTGTATTGTTAGCAAGTATTACTACTTAGTTACGTCTATGTAAATACAAGTTGATGTGTGTTCGTGTAGTGTGAAGTTTGGTTTGGTTTGGTTGTATGAATTTAGTGAAATTTTGTCCTGTTTAGCTCAAGCATTTAGAGACTTGGAATAGAGCTACTGGGGTAATCAAAGTTTCAAATTTTGGTTTTGTAAGAACCACGATGTGCCAAAAGGCAGATGTAAAGGCACGTATGCCCAATTAATCATAATTGTAATCTCAAAATTCTAATGTCCTACTTAAGAGCTCAGCACAGGACACCCGATTGTTTACTAGTGCTGCGTCAAGACAGAAAGGTTTCAAGAGATACCATGGGCAGTGCTTTGTTGAGTGACCTGAGTGGGGCAGCAACAGAGCAGCTGTTATGGTGGGTTGTGTTTAGCTTGAGAGAAATTAGAAGGCAGTAGATGCTGCTGTGGTCTGTGCCTAAACACGTGACTGGAATCTACCTATTAGATTCGCGAGGCTCCTGTCACCTGAAAAATTACAAAACCAGCAAAGTAATGTACTCATATCATTTTTTAACTTTTTCAGCCGTTGTGAACCATAATTATGTGTATGTATCTGGACATTTTATGTAGCGCCTTTAAATCACCCAAAAACAGCTGAAGTGTACAAGTTTTTCTACTGGGGCCTTGTCGGCCCTTAGATTTTCAGTGATTTTATCAGATGAACCTCACTACCCTTGCCTGTTCTAATGTATGCACATCATTTTCAGTGTGACCCAAGATGTTAAAAGGAAAGAAGATTCATTATCTTCATAGTGCACGAGGCTTAACAAATGTAAATGTACACGGTTTCTGTATCCATATTGCAAGATATAGGCCTATGAGATAGGAACAGTTCGACACGTAGGCTAATTTTAGCCAAAAGTATTAGAACCTACGTTTATAGTAGTGAGACATTATATAACGGCTCGACTGTGCCCATTTTTCAATGAATTGATCAGGTGAAATCCTTCACCACCGTTGCCCGTTTGAACGGGCGCCACGCCATTTAAGATCCCCGTGTGTAGACCGTGCTAGCCTGAGATTAAAATCTCTTAAATAAGCCACTGTCGGTGTGCGAACCGGCATCTTACAGGCCTAGTTCGCTACATTGGTAAGCGCGTACGCCACCGGAAGCCTCTATACGTGAGGATCCTCGGTTCGCATCCCGGTAGTAGCTTATTTCAGAGATTTGAATCTCGGGCTAGCACGGTCCGTGCACGGGGACCTTAAATGGCGTGTAGCGGTGGTGAAGGATCCACCCGATAGGGTCGAGGCCATGCGGTCGCTATAGAAAACGTGTACAATTTTATCTTCACGCACCAAGACGCCTTGATGTACGCTTTAACCAATGTAGCTAACTAGGTAGAGGTGACCTAGGTCGCCACCGGCAAGGCCCTCGCAGACACGACGATGCTGACAAAAGGTGTCTTTCTGCATCTTGTAGAATTTTTTCTCGGCTGCCAACAGGATGTGCTGTTCCGCGATGCTCCAGGTAGGCTTTGTTTCAGATTAATTGCGACAGTTCCAGAGTTACGAGAATATAGAACGATGATGCAGAAGGTAAAGAAGGGGGACGGTGAGGAACGAACCCTGTTCGGAGAAAAGGTCAACTTCAGGACGTTGCCCAGCTGGCGACCACGGAAGGGGCAGAGGCTCTGGAGACAGTTTTAGTGTTGCCTGTCCTATGGCAGCGGTCCACCCTGAACCCTCTTTAGAGAGAACGGACACTATGGGCTGAGACGGTACGTAAAGGTCATTCTATATCGAGGGTAGAAGGGACAATGAAGTGGGTGGATCTGAGCGTAGAACTGGGTAAGAGTCACCTCTGCACCACAAAGTTAAGTACAGACCGCGACCGTCACAAAACCCATTTCGACGACATGATAACTCCGTTCTTCTTCCGCGCCCACAAAAGCAAGTTCACGTAACCATTTCACACACAGTCGCAAGCAAGCGGCATTTATGTCAATTGATCAAGCAGACCGGGTGACCCAGATTTAAAACTGAATGCACGCGTATCTCGGAGAAGGTACCCACGCAAGATCGGCCTAAATCTTTTGGCCCTCGGGCCGTAGTGCGTAAATAATATAATATTATTGTGAGGCGCATAATCAGCCGGTACGAACCAGCGGTGTTTGTGGCACGCGCGCTCATATCACAGTAGTCTGGTGCACTGTTCTATTAGAATCTTTAAACGGGTGGTTGAAACCAGAACCGCAAAGATGACAATCGCACTAAGTAGGGTACCGAAGGGGTCAGGTTTAGTTTTGTGGGTATGATTAGTTTGAATGTTATTTGTGCCCTTGCAGCGTATGTGCCTTGATTTTTTCATTGATTTAAAAAACTTATTACTCTACAAGGCGCGATTTATCCGTCACTGGATATAGGAAGTGACGTATTTATGCATACTGACGAGGCAGGGACATTTTACAGGACTGATGAGTGAATGGATGAATGTGTTGAGTTGATTTGTTCGAAGAGTGTTCAACCTTACGATTACCTGCGAGCTGGAGACGGGGCAAGATCAGAGATGGAGGTGAGAGAAAGCGCAGCATTAGACGATTTTTCTTTCGGCATGGCGTGCGGCGTTGCACAGCGAAATGCAGAGCCGAGCCGAAGTCGTGTGTCGCCGTAGTCCTGTCGTCGTCCTCCTCCGCCGCCGCCGCCTGCTCGCTCGCTCGCTCGCTCAGCAGAGGCATGCATGCACGCCAGGCATGCAGAGCGCGTGCTGTGCAACGCACTGACGCCAGCCGCCGTTAGCCACGCATAATCGTGAACTTATTATCGTTGCTGCCAGCGAGACAACGCAGTGGACGTCGTCCGTTTGTGCCGTGAATCCTGCACAGACTTCGTTTAAATGGTAAGTATTTCGAACGTGCTTACGATTTTAACACAGACGATTTAAAAGGCTGGTTACAAAATAACGGTTTTCAACCGTGTAGCGGTATTGCGGTTAGATAGGTCTTCTTGCAAAGAGCCCACTTATAAATATACGCGACAGTCTAATCTAGTTTTAATGTAAGGGTTGTTGGGCTCTGATGATGTGATATTGGTTCATATGGTGAGGAGAGCTGAGCGGTGCAGGTGATTTTAAGTTGATGAATTTTGTGGCAGAGTATTGATGAATGACGTAACGCGGTGAATACGTGAGGCCTCTTTTATAAACAATCTGCAACCTCATCTTCAACGATGTGTGTCGACATAATTTTATCGATTAATGGCACTGCTTTGATCGCAAAGTAGCGCATCAAACGAGTATTAAAGGCACATCAGAAAGTATCACTAAGCGTTAGCAAGCGATATAAAATTTTGGAGGGTGATATGGTAGTGAGGATACGTTGCGCCACCTAGCGATTGCTTAGCGATAATTCGGGCATCGACGAAACGAGACTAAGGCTTGCTCTGCAGAATGGTTTAGGAGTTGATCGTAATCGTAATGGTAAACTCGAGATATCTACGGCACCCAGAGAAAGCTAAGTCGTGGGAACCAGCCTATAATTAGGCGCTCAGTCAAACAAAAATCTATAGGCAGGTAGAGTCACATTCGGTTCCAGGTCGTGATCTAAAAGTCAGGCAGCAGACAGACAGATGGATACAGTGGATTGTTTTAGAATTGGATCGACGAGAGACAGAGAAAGAGAGAGACAGAGAGAGAGAAACAGAGGGCGAAGAGGCGGAATCAGGATAAGATTTTGGAAAGAGAAGTGTTTCAATTTTGAGTGAAAGACTTTCAAAGAGATTGCAGGGGGTGAAGTGTTTGTGAGTTTGGTCTTCATGCATCACTGCTTACACAGAAGCGTGACTGAGAGCCTAGAATGAGGACAAATTGCGTTGCGCCTGCTCACCGGAAGGCTAGGAATGTTGAATAAGTTTACTAGATTCATTGAACGAACGCCTACTAACGGTAAACATGATGCACGGGGCTAGTTTTCTAACCATTCAAACAATTCCGAACGAGGCTCGCAGTAGCATAAGCGCAGGGGTCTTTCAGGTTTACAATTAAGTGGGTCAATTGCGTGGAGGGGCAAGAGCATTTCCAGAGGGGCGCCACATTCTGGTACTCCACTGTGCACGGGTCTGGTTTGAGGGACGCGGGCATACAGTGCTTTTTTCTAGAAGAAAGGTTCCGGAACTGAACAATTATGGAAGTTTGTGCTAAAACTTCATTATTTTTATCAATCAATAAACACTGAAAACAGTGTAAAGTTGTAAACACTGAAATCGAATTAAAATAAGTTACATTATGTTACATAATTAAAATAACTTAATAACACAAATCTTTTATTAAAAACTATATTATTTTTATTAGCCGTAAAAAAGCGTTCCGTCTGAAAAAAGCACTGCGGGCATATAACCAAGAGGGGCGCGGGGGCGAACCCCCCATGCCTATAGCTAAATCCGCCACTGGACTGTTGGTGTAATCGTGCAGTATTGACGTGCGCACTGTAATAGGTGTGATAGCAGTTGTGTGGACTCGGCCATTATGTGCATATCTGCCCTTCAACGTGTCTTGGGTTAGAAACCGAATGATGAGGCAAACACAGTCTCGCGCTTCAGTGTGTGATAATCGCCAAATAACGATAAGCATTTGAGTTTTTTTCAAATTGCGTTCTGTAGAACACAAACAAGGTTGGCCACAGTTAGACGAGGAAGCAGAGGGGTTATTGCCATGTCAATGGGAGTAATTTTCCCTTGCACGCACGAAATGCAGGAGGAAAAGGCGTGGGATCGAGCGAGTGGTCGGAAATATGAGACATGAAAGAAAACGTGATGTGTGATGCTGATACTGATTCGGGTGGGGGCAGAGTGCTAATGTGTTTGCGTTTCACCTCTGTGTGTCCAGTGAGTGGTCTACCTGGGTTCCGGGAGATCCTGGTTCCGGGGATTCTGGGTTCCGGGGGGATCCTGGGTTCCGGGGGATCCTGGGTTCCGGGGACCTTCTGAGGCCAAGACTATCAACCTTTGATTTATGTAAATCTCATGAGATTCATGTAATTCCGATGAGGTGTACCTTCCTCCCACTTCACGATAAGTTACTTGAATTTGTTCTGTCGATGGATGCGAATATCTTACAGGAAAGAGTATTTTCGAGGCCGATTTCTTGTATTTGATTCCTGGCCTGTTTTATTTGAGCAAAACGCCTCTGCTTCCCGGGGCTCTGCCACAGACTCCGTCAAGGGAGCTTACGAAGCTTCTCAGACCCATGTTTGTTAGGGTCTTCGGCGCTCGGTGTCTCGTATACCCTCAGTCTGAATCCTCAGTTACTGGACTTCTGGCTTTAAAAGTCGCACAAATATGTAGCCCAAATGTGCAGAATCTAATACAAATGCTTAATGCGTTGGCTTTCGGGGCTAAGCCAGGGACTCCGCTGGGGAGCTTACAACGCTCTTCAGACCCCATAGTCGTTAGGGGCTTCACCCCTTCAGTTTTCATCCAGTTACTGGACCTCCCCGGCTTCAAAGTCGTGTACGCCACTAGAATCCAGCGTTCGAATTCGGGTGCGGCATGCGAGGTTAACTCCTTGTCGAGCAATGTTGCAAATACGGAGCGCTTATCCTGCTGGTGGATTACTGTCGTCGTGTATGCGCTTCAGCCGAAAGATCATTCACACACCTTAGTTCTAAGAACTATTGTCAAAAACGGTGTATTAAATGAGCAATTACCTTACCGTAAACGACTCGGACGACTTCTGTAGCGCCGCATTTACGATGCACGACGCATCCGTCGATTAGTGCCATCTCGTAAAGCCGTCGGCTGGCGCTATAAAAGCGCGATTTCGAAGCCCGTGTGACATCAGTGGTGGTTAACGGCCGTAAAACACGGCCGACTTTTGGGAGCCGTAACGTGCACGGCCGTGTTACACGCTTTGTTCGGTCAGAGAGCTAAGTGCGTTAGTAGGCTGTCAGATGAAGTTGAATGCGTGTAGTACAGCCGTATTTACGACCAACTTCTCGTGCATAATTGTAATCCTAGACTCGAGATTTCCACAGCACCAAAACAAAGTTAACCAGCTTATTCATAGGCAATCAGTCAAAACGAGATCGATAGGGGGAAGGGTCAGACTCGGTCCGAGGACAAGATCCGAGGGTCAGACAGGCAGACAGACGGCTATGGTGGATGGTGTTTGGAATTGGAGTGGCGAGACAGATAAGAGACAGAGGAGGAATCCGGGTAGGCTTAATGGAGGAGGAGCGTTTTTAGTGGAAGACCTGCGCAGAGATTACAATGGGTGAAGTGTTGGTGAGTTCGTATGAGGGGTCAGATAATTGTAATTCAGGCGGGAGTTATTCCCGAGTGGTGGAGTAGCTATGGCTATGGAGCTATTTCCAAATTTTAAGGGTGATAAAATCTTTTTATGTCACATCACGTACAGCCTGGTCTGTCACGGACTCGAAATATCTAAATTGCTCGGTGTAATCAGATCTAATGACTTCTGTAGCGCCGCTGTAAGTGGTCGCCCAGTAAGGACTCCGCAAACAGGGAGTTATTAGGGTCATCAAAATGTGGACAAGGGCTGATGTCCACATTTTGCGGTTGTCCGGATGTAAATTGGGTGCATATAGTTATTTCAGTACAGCCTCTGCCTGCCTTATCACCAGCTCTAATCAGCAGACAGTCTGTATTGCGCAGGATCATCGATGGTGGACGTCGGTGGGAGCAGCTAAGGTCTGGTAAATGCACACCATGCCTCGTACATGTGTCACTGGCTACCGAGCTTTAATAGTCGGACGTGTGTTGGATGGAGATGGGTTCTTTTTCATCTCCAGTCATAATACTGGGCTCGATACCAGCCGACAGGCACCGCTGGGTATTATGGTAATAACTATACAGAATATCTTGCTCGACATGGTAGTATCAGAGTACCCTACCCAGTAGTACAATTACCCTAGCAAGATTATTAGGGTAGTCTTCGCCTTATTCCGCAGGGGGAAAGGAAGGGGTAATACCGAAATGCAAACAAATGAAATAAAGGAAGAGATGGGTCCAAAGTAGGTCATTAAACTATTGTCTATGGTACTTAGAGCTCGCATGGGCCAGGCTCCAAAATATCTTTGTGATCTTATTCAGCCTCCACACTCCATCCAGTATCTCATCCCGTTCTCTACGTTCTCTAGGTCATCTGGATAGCTTTTGTTCCTCGTGTTCAGTCCTCGTTTGCGCAGCAGATGGCTTTCGCTGTTGTTGGCCCATCTCTATGGAGTGGACTTCCGCTATGACTGTTGGTGATACGGCTCAGTCAGCTCGTTGTTTAAAGACATCCTTATTTCCCCGAAGTTCTCATGCCGGAAGCGCCTCTGAGTAGTTTGTTCTGTAAGAAGCGCTATATAAGTTATCAAGTACAATACAATACAATTTTTGCGGACATCCTTCAACGACTACACCGAACAGTACTGAACGTTGGTCTTCACCGAGTGAAAGGCAGGACATTGTAAGGTCCTGGAATCTGTTCATTCAGATTGGGTCTAGTCGCTCACCGAAGCCCGACAGGGCAACGATCTCGCCCTCTACTGTTGGCAGTTGTGGACGGGACCGTTTCAAAGAGGGAGGTCGTCTCCCTCCCCAGGGTCTCTCTGCCGAAAACAACCTCTGTGTTGTTCTGTCCATCAGTATAAATAAGTAGGTGGTGCCGACTGGCTTTCGGTCGTGTCTCGCAGGGCCGTTTTAATTTAAGGTCGTCGTAGGCCCTGGGCACTCTCGCATTCGTAGGCCCCAACTCCCAACTCTGCATCAGAGCTAAACACATTCACATTATTTCTTGACGTCTATCTTCCCTTGCACTACTTTCAATTGAAAACGACTTAATGCGGGAAATTGACATTTGAAGACATTATATGTGATTTTGCTAATGCAAAGAGCCGCAAAGTTAACATAATGTAGCACAGCTTAACTTAAACTGTTTCAGTACAAACTTTAAGGTTATTAAATTTGTATTTCTTTTTTTCTATTTTCGGGTCAATCAATAATTTTTTCACTGTCCAATTTTTGAAGTTCGTAGGCCCTAGGCACAGTGCCTACTGTGCCTAATGGATAAGACGACCCTGGTGTCTCGTGCTCGTGTCTGACAATCTGCAAAGCAGACTCGATCAGGAGTCGACGATACTTTTGACATTGAATATTTTAATTATTCAGCCACGCGGGGCGAATGTGTGGGCTACAGAGCACGCGTAACTATAAGAAACATGCGGGGATGAATACCCGGGGCTTCGTGGAATTAGGGTAACCGAATTACCCTATGACTGGAACGTATACAACTACACTGTCTCCATATAGCACAAGTACTTCTTATCTCTGTTTAGACGAGTATCCTGCACTGTGCAAGCAGGCTGCTATGATTTGACGGTTGATTGACGAAGGATTAAGGCAATCAGGCAACCTTTGTACATACACAGAACGAGATTGCATGTATGCGCGTGTGTGATGAGTGTCTGATCATTTATATAGCGCTTTTTAGTCAGTTAATAAAAGTGCTACATTTTGTAGCTGCTATATGGCGTTGACGTCGGCCGTATCATATTTTAGCGCGTCTATGCGGTCATAGATGCGCCTACCGTATTATTACACTCTGCAAAAAAGAGTAGACATTTTATCTTCTTCTTTTGTTCAGCTGATTTTGCTACACCAATGTGGATGTTTTTCCAACAAAGTGTGGACATAATGTATATATATATATATATATATACACTTTGGTGTGAATCATCTACAAAAATTGTTGCAGACAAGTCCAGAAATTGCCGATGAGCCAGGCTTCAACATTATGTGTTGAACCTAAAAGAGCAATTTTAAACCGATTCTCTACGCTGTTTTAAAAGAGAGTATCATTTATGTTAGCGGGAAATTTCAGATCTATTTTCTTTAATGTAAATGTAGGCCTACATCGTTCCCTATAGCGACCTTATGGTCTCGATCCTTTTCATTTTTCAATGAATTTATCGAGTGAGGTCCTTTATCACCGCTGCCCGTTTGAATGGGTGATACACCATTTAAAGTCCCCCTACACAGATCGTGCTAGCCCGAGATTCCAATCTCTTAAATATAGTCACCAGATATGCGAACCGACATCCTCGCTCACAGAGGCGCCTCGACCTAAGCTTTAACCAATGAGCTAACCAGACCAGCGTGTGTGTTGGAAGTTTGAGCAATTCGTCCTTCTGAGCGGTAATGTGTAATACCAACTGCTTGGTAAGATTTACATCTGTGGCTGAATGGAGAGAGGGGTGGTGCGCGGATTGACACGCCTGAACGACTTCAACGCGGGAGTACGAATCAATTATTGAAACTTTTCAAATGAACTTAATCATGCGCGTCACCGTAGAGAAAGCGACGTGGAGGGAGACAGAGACACAGACAGACAGACAGACGGGGATAGAAAGAGAAAGACAGAGAAACAAGGTTCGCGTTGTGCAGAGAGCAGGGACTATTAATAATCAATACACCCTTCGTGCATTCGTAGACCCAAAGCGACCTCTACCGAACGAGGCCTCTCTCAGTCTGTATGCGCTGCCGCCGATGCGCGCGTGCGCTCGTGCGGCGGTTGGTGGTAATTGCGAAATCACGCTTACAGAGGTCATGCCAAAGAGACAGAGGCAGCAGTCGGACTTGCAAGCGGACATGCAAGCGGACATGCAGGCAGACAGACAGACGCAGACACGAGGAGACGGATACGCAAACTGGCGCTGGAACGAACCGACTGTCTGCGCGTATTGAGAAAAACAGACGGGCAAACATTTTGTGTGTGTGTGTGTGTGTGAAAGTATGTGTGTATGTATGTGTATGTGCGTGTATGTGCGTGTGTGTGTGCGTGTGCCTGTGTGTGCGTGTGTATGTGTATGTGCGTGTGGATGGGTGTGTTCAGTTCGCCAGACTGACTTCTATTATTCTGCGGCACGTGCGTTGCAAATTGACAGTGTATTATGCACTTATATGAGCGTGATTATATATATATATATAATGTTATATATATACATATACGATATATATATATTATGCACTTATATGAACATGATTATGTATATAACATATATATAATATATACATATACGATATATATATTGTGGATATTTGCAGTTATTAATATCCGTTATTGTATGACGGGCATATTTATGTATCGCCTATGGGTTGGGTATTATCGGCCTGTAGACGTGTAAACATGTAATTGACGCGGACAGACATAATACAGGCCCTGCAGACGCGTATGCGTTGCCCTTTCGCACTGCCTCGGCTTAACTATAGATTCTGTATATGTAACTTGTGCATAGGCTGGTTTATTTTGCGTGAAATGTAGGCCTATTACGTGTGAATGTATTCTTAATCATTTCGAAATTGAATCGAATGTAGTTTATTTCATCGGGTTTATGCTACATATCGAAGCCTATAATTATAAATAGAGAGACCTCCTTTATGAACAGCATATTCATAATTCATAAAAACAGTATTTCCAAACAACACCCACCGTAGCTGTCTGAGTGCCTGCCTGGATCTCAGGTGTTGACCTGGAACCGAACCCTTCTTGCCTGTCGATTTTGTTTTGACTGAGTGCCTGTGAATGAGCTGGTTCTCGCGACGTAGCTTTCGTCGGGCGCTGTAGAAATCTCGAGTTTACGATTACTATATACGAGTAATGTATCGATCTTTATTTCATCAAACAGCGGTAGCATAGAACAGAGATGAGAAAAGGCGGCCGATTCGTCAGGTCAGCTGACCGGCCAGCAACGTTATGCGTCAATCTGGCAGCATTAGAAAAATTTCAGTCAGTTGCGTGGTTGCGCTATATAAAGCGAGTTGAAATCCGTCGACCTTTGTTGACCAACCTGCACTGTGCTTGTTACTAAGGCATCTTTATGTAAGCCAATATCGTCGTCGGCGATTTATCATTGTTAATATCAGTCTGTCATCGGCCGATCGGTGACATCGAATGTTCGTGTGACATGTAGCGATGATTCTAACGGAGACTGAATTGGTTTTGCACTTTTCCCGATGGGAATTGTATGTTAATGCTTGATTTTTAATCTGTTATGTTGCATCTGTTTACCTTTGGTTGCACTTTCTGGTTTTACTGGTTGATTTTGTTGTTGTTTGTGAAATGCATGCACTTGCCTCACGACAATAACGATTACTTGCTTATTTACTTACTTACTTACTTGCTTGCTTATTTCCAAAGTTTAGCGACATCTTATGGCTACAGTGGCCGTTGACGTCGTTAAAATTCTTATTTTGGTAAAGTTTATTGTTCGTAAGTTTCTGTTATTGTTTTGAGTTCGTTCGTCTTGCTATTTTCAGTTCGTATTTCGCTGGTTTTCTGATGTTTCTTGTGGCGTATGGGTGTTCTGTGAAGACCGGAGGCAGATGATGGGATCCTTCTTACTTACTTACTTACTTACTTAGGACCGCATTCTTAACGCATAGCGTCGACAAGTGCAACTCTGCAACCTTTGTTTCATCAGAAACCGTCGTTTTTAGGCACATTGGCGAACATAATTGTATGAGATATTATGTGCTCATGGAAAACGAGAATTTACATAGCGCTATATCAACTGCGCATTTCCCGCTGAATCCCGCAAGACGACTCGAGGTTTGTTCCGTTGTGTTAGGAGTTGTGCGTACAGTACGATACGAGCATCGCTTACATGTGAATGCTGAAAGTAGGCAATGCTCTGCTCGACGTATCAGTGCTGTTTTATGATAAGATATAAAGCGGTTGTCCCTATCGTTTCGTGGAAAAGAGTTTTCTAGGTTACTTCGTTTCGAATGATAAATGGCTGAGCGATAGTCTGACCTCGATTTGTTTGGATGAATATCTGAGGGGATTTAGTCCACGTTTAGGTTCATGGACCTGTTAAAAAAGCGGAATTTAGTTTTTTGTTGTTCAGACGGTTTGGAGTTGAACAACACAATTATCCTTATCAGAAGATCAGAATGGATCAAGTGTTGTCGAAAACTTCTTGAAGAAGACAAATGATAATGACTCGTTCGGCAGAAACCCTAGTTGAGCGCAGCTGACCAGAGCAAGAGCTCTGCCGAACTTTGAACCCTGACTGGTATTACCAAGGTCAAATGAAGGTGAAAACGCGCCCGAAACAACCAAGACAGGGCCGGTCGGACTTTTGCGATGATTTCGATTGCCTTTGATCATGATTAGGCCTATGCAGATCATCGATCACCCGAGCATAATTTAGGCCCATAACCGAACAGACAGATGGAGGGCAACGTCAGCAGAGGCGCATATCCCCGGCACATCGAAAGGCGGCTTAACTAAATATAATGCAACCTACGTCAACAAAATGCAAGCAAGCATATTTGCATACATGTGTAATCCACACACACACGCACATCTATATATATATATATATATATATATATATATATATATATATATATATATATATATATATATATATATATATAATATATATATATATATATATATATATATATATATATATATATATATATATATATATATATAGACGCATATAAAGCCTACATATATACGTACACAAGTGTTTTATATTCATGCATATATATATACACCCGAAATATATGAGCGAGAAGCAGACGACGACGTATCGAATGACCCGCGCATCAGCGTTTAGTGTATTCATACGCGGGATGTGCACCGCCGCCGCTTAGAACAGGCGTTGCGCCCTGCAGCGCCGCGTGCAGGCCTCTGCGGCCTACCCTTCCTCCGTCCGCCCATCCGGCATCACCGCCCGCCACGGCCCGTATAGGCCTACAACGGGTCCTATGCGCGCCTTTCTGTTTATTTATACATGTGATTATTATGTATGATGTGGTTGTGCGTGTTCGGCGCTCGTGTTCGTAGATTATTATGCGCAGGTCGTCCTCTATAGAAGTCGCCGGCCGAAGTATGTAGCATGTTGTTCGGTCTGTCTTGGGTATGCATGGCTGATCGCGTCGACGCATGCGCCGGCATGCGCTTATGAGGGTGACGGAATTCCAACAGATGTGTAGAACACGCCACCGCCACTCTGCATCTCTGTCTGTCTGTCAGTCTGCCTCTCTGTCTCTCCCTCTCTCTCCCTCTCCATCTCTCTCTCCATCTCTGTCTGTCTGTCTGTCTGTCTGTCTGTCACCAAAGAAACAAGTAGTGTTGCTTTGCTATTAACCCTTAATCGGTAGGATAAAAAGAGGAGCTCCTCCGCCTTCGCCGACGCGCTCGCTTTCCCTCATGAGTGGGGTGCCCGTAACCCTAAACTACGGTGACCCGGTTTCAGCTCTGTGACCTGGGTTGGCTATGGTCGACACAAAGCTCAACGTAACCCCAAGAGAAGCCATCCTGGTCTTAGAAACCTGTGTAGTGTAATGTAATTGATGCCTGCTTTTAATACGAGCAGTTGGTGATCAGTGCTTGCAGCTGTAACAAGTTGAAGGCATGACCTTGCGGAAGACATGACCCTGTGCACGCATGTCAAATGCCCCAAAGCCCTCTATCTAAACATTCTTCTACAGATACTTGATAGCAAATCATACATACATACATACACACGTAAATACACGTACATACATACATAAATACGTGTATATATATAAATATATATACTTACATAGGTAAGCGTACACATTTGTGAATGTATTCATATAAACAACTTGCATTTATAAAATTTTATCAAAAGCTTTGAATACGATGCTTGATGTATTAATACAGTTGAATGTATGGGCATACTCAGGAGGAGGAGGAGGAGGAGGAGGAGGAGCAGGAGGAGGAGGAGGAGGAGGAGGAGGAGGAGGAGGAGGAGACCTTAGATCTTATGTATGCATTCGTGCGTCGTGCTAGCAGCCTGTAATCTATGGTCATTGCGCACGCGTGCGTCGACTATTACGGTCTTGTGAAGCCGATTCTCTATGGCACCGTCAGTGCGTCCGTCCGTCCATCCGTCGGCTGGGCGGCGTGTGCGTGCGTGCATGCATGCGCAGTTGGTCGGCGTATGCGCGGCGGGTCTAATTCGACCGGTGCGGAGGGAGACCGATGTAGGCCTGCGACTGTGCCTGCGGCGGCCCAAGGTGTGTTGATCTAGTGGTTGGGTGGATGGGGCTGGGGGGGGGGGCTGTGCAGGCTGCTCTGCCCTGGCTGGGTGGTGGCTGGTTGGCGTGCATGCGCTTCAGTTGGTCGGTGGTGGTAATGTTACGCATACCAGGCCAGTGCCGTCCGTCCGTGCGTCTGTCCTTCCGTCCGTTCTGCTTGTTATTCGGTTATTCGGCCGGTGGGTGCCCAGGAGTAGGCGAGGGGACGCGTGTGCGCGCCTGCGCAGTAGGTCGGGTTATAGACGCTGTCTCCATCTGCCGTCAGTGTATATATATCTCGATGTCTCTGAAGAAAGGTGCGGGTGGGGAGTAGGGGAAGGCCAGGATGTGCGTCTGTGTTCGTTTGTGTGTCTGTGTTCATTGACGCGCGCGGTTGGCAATGGCACTCTTGACTGCACGTCACTGTCTGTGTGTCTGTCTGTGTGTCTGTCTGTGTGTCTGTCTGTCTGTGTGTCTGTCTGTGTGTCTGTCTGTGTGTCTGTCTGTGTGTCTGTCTGTGTGTCTGTCTGTGTGTCTGTCGAAGTGCACGTGGGCCGTAGACCGCGCGAGCGAGCAGCTACTCATCCTCTTCCCGCATCTCCACCGTCGTTTGGCCTCTCCCTACCTCGCCCTCTCTTTTCATCGGCCTCCTCCTTCTCCTCCTCCTACTCCTCGATCGCTGTGCATGATGGGATCGAAGACCAGTAGGCTACGCGCGCCGCTGCACGCCGGATGCTTTGCCTCCCGTTAATGTGATGGATCGCCCGCTTCCTAGCGGCGAAGCTGCGAGTTGCGCTGGCGAAGTTGGACACCTGTGAATACTCAAGATATAAGCTACCACCACCACCATACAACCACCACCAGCACTACCACTAGAACGGTCGCCGGTGGTGGAGAGCGCGCGTGGTGGCCTTTTGGCAGTCACTGTACTCGGCCGCGCGCGCTTTGCTAATCTTAACCACGCGCTAACTTATTCTGAGCTTCGCGCTTTGGCTGCGGGCGCCCCCGGTTTATGCAACCGATCGCTTGGCCGCTTTTATAATGTGCGTGTGTGCGTTGGGGTGAGCGTGTGATGGGATTCGGCTGTTGCGAGTGTGAAAGGTGACTCGGTGTACTGGAGTCTCTTCCTCCGAATCCGACTTCTGCTTCTGTCTGTCCGCCTCAGTCTTCTGCTTCTTCTGACACGAGGAGGGAAACCTGGATTTGTATCACCTCGAAGGTAGGGTGTCCAGTGGAAGCGTTCGCGAAAGGTGGGCGGGAAGAGGAAGGGGTGGGAAGAGCGAGGGATGCGGTTGGAAGGTCGGAGTGAAAAGCGGTGGCGACGATAAGTGCAAAATGGCGGTTCGTCGGTTTCGTGTGGGTAATTTGTGAAACGTGTTTCGTTGGGCGATGAGTAAGCGATGGATGATGTCTGCCTGCTGATCGAAGCCTTTCTGCCACCCTAACTGCCCATATGTTTCGAATTTGAATGAAAAAACTGCTCTAAAATATATGCAAATGAGTTTAACTCGTTTATGTGTTATGTCATAAAACTGGGTCAGGCCACCGTTTGCTACAGAGGGTCACTTGATCCAGTCGGCGTGGGAAGAGTTCGGGAAGATGAGTTGACTTACCCGCTGCTTTGAAACAGTTTTCATAGACTTTGGAGCAGTTTTCGGGAGACGAGTTAACGTTTATGGCAGTTTTTCAAGATAAATTAACTCATTAGCCTCTTTGGAACTGTTGTTCAGATATGACAACTCGTCTGCCTACTTTGCTTCAAAAAACTACTCCCAAGTATGGCTGTCTACAGATCAAAACAGGTGTGACGTAAGGTAATCGGGAAAAAATTCCGAGGTTTTTTGGAGGAACAGTTAAGGTGTTCAGTAGACAATTGTTTTAGAAGGAAATATCTATTGAATGGCAATGCGTAATTAGTGAAGTTTGGTTATTCATTCAGTTTTATTTATTAGTATTATTATATTTTTTACATGATGCGTTTTAATTATAATTAGTTATTATTTATCGAGTTTTAGTTATAGGTAGTAATAACTAAAACTGAATAGACAGGCGCAGGGCAACGTCAGCCGAGGCGCATCTTTGACTTTTAGTTATTATATTCTGAGTTATATTTATATTTATATAGTTATATTATATATCTGAGTTATATTTAGTTACAGATGTACAGTTTTTTCTTTGTTTGTTTTTAAAATAGCTTTGATTATTCAGTTTAAGGATATTTTCACTTAAAGGGCTTTCAGTTATGTTTTAATGGCAGTCTTAGTCATAAACTGCGCAAAGAGCTAAATCATGGGAACCTGCTTATTCACAGGCGTTTAATCAGAAATGAAATCAGCGATACGGGTGTGGCCGTGTATGGTTCCAAGTCAAGAACCAAGATCGTAGTCTCCATACACTGAGAATGTTCTACTGAAGTATGTTGTTGAAACTGGCACCACCAAATTAAATGTTACTAGAGCAAGAAGACCTTTGATAGAGGTCCAACGTTTACCCAAATACTACAAAATGCTTAAAACTGCGTACAATAAATTTATAACAGTTGGGAAATAATTTTACTGATGTAATATGAACTGCAAAGTTCAAATTTTTTTGCATAAGCAAAAACTTGACAGTGTGCGAGCAACACTGCACTGGTTTCCAGTCTTCCAGAAAAGCCAGTTTGGCAGGAGAAATGCCAGTTCAGTAGGAGAAAAGCAAGTGCAGTTGGCGGGTATCACTTCAGCTAGTTTTTAATACACAAGTTTAGTTCAACTATAGAAATGGCCTCATTGCAACACAACTCTACCCACAAGGCAGTTCTGGATGTGGCACCCTAAGGTGGCATTTTCAGGAGGTTCAGGAGTCATTTTGAACGTTTCCTTTTGAGTGTTGAAGGCCGGGATGAAATGTGTTGGTAGATGAGACAAACCAACATGTTGATGTGGATGTTACGTGCTCGGCCTGGAGGTTTCATTGGATGATCTTAAATGTTGCTAACGATTGAACTGATTGCTGAATGGTGGTGACGGCATAGATTCTGCTCCTGACGTCGTTCTGCTCTGAATGGATCCAATTTGGCGTATGTGTGCGCGAGCCTTTTCCTGCTTTGCATTCGTTCAAAGCCCCTGTATTGATCCATGATCATCCATGAACTTCGGCATCTGCCGCTAGATGGCCAAATTTATCACCATATGGCAAAGTGGCCAACGCCAGTGCAGTGCGGACCATAAATCCTGGGTGTTGGATATTTGGAAAACTGGGGGACAAACACCATGGCCCCGGGAGTCCCGCAGATCTGTGGGTTTTTGAAACCAAGGTCGCAATGGGAAAACTCCCTAGTAGTGAGTTTGTTGTAAAGGAAGAAGGAACTTGCAGCCAATTCAAAGGACAGTCAGAGGGTTCAGTAAATTCCCAATTGATCTGTAAAGATCTGAGAGGCTGAGCTTTTCAGCATCATTACTTTACAGTAAATGGAAAGAAAAAGTTTTGAAGCAGTCATTTAAGTATAACCCAAGAGGCGGCCGTAAGTTTGGAATAATAACAACTTCATTTGCTTAGCCTGGGCATTTACATTCTAAAGTGGTCTATGGAGATCTGAGCCCCTCAGATCTTCAGCATGGTTACATTTCATTGCAGAGAAATGTTTGGTTTTTTAGCGTTCATTTGAGTCTAACCCAAGTGGCAGACATGGGTATTAAGCAACAGCGACTTCATTTTCTTAGCCTCGGCATATGAAGGTTCAAGGCCAGTCCCGTCTTTCACTGTTCAATCTTCGTACTCACAATTTATAGTCAGCATACTAATTTCATAACTGAGTTAGTTACTGTGACAGCATTTAGCTACTTCTGGGTATTTTACAAGTACTTGTTGACTGGAGACACTTGTGGCACAGTTGTAAGTATCTAAACCTTAATGAGAAATATAATTATCGTTGCTGCGTAACTGTCACTTACAACGTGTCTGGGTTGAGAAATCTTGCTCCACTGCCCCAGTGAACGCAAGGGAGAGACTGGGTGTGATTTAGAAAAGCTGCAGCCGTGGACAGTGTGGTTTGAAACGTGATTTGCCTAAAGCTGGTCAGCTTACATGCTTCTGAAATGTGGGATTCGGTGTTTATGTTTATAAGTGCTTATTATCTTCATGTGTGTTCATGTTTATGCATATGTGTTTGGACCAGTTGTCTGCTTACGTATTTATGTGTGTATGTGACCTAGCAATAATTTTGGGTCAGGAGTAGTTTTATGGCAGGATGTCCCTTTTGGACCAAACCTGAAGAGATAGTGACCCGATAGATTCTGACCTTAAGGCCAGGGGAGAATAACATTAAGATCAGCTGTAAATAGGGTGTTAGTTACCGAATTTGAACACCTATGAACTGAATTTGAGGTACTTTGGATGGGTGTGTAATGGGTGTGTAGTCTGCTCTGAAATACCCATATACCAGTACTGATACAATCCTTTGATGTTAATTGTTTTCAAGTTTTAAGGATTGTTTGATAGATATTGTAAAAAAAACAATGCGCTGTTGATTGTCTGTGGTTAATATTAATAGACCACCTGATGCCTTGGGCATTACGATAACGGCGCTATAGAAGTCTTTAGATTAGATTAGGTTATGGTTTAATTGGTGTGTGAGTAGTGTTGTGCTTTGTGGTGTGAGTCATCTGTAGTAGAGTTATTTGTCCAGTTGCGAGACGTAAGTTTTGTAGTAACATGCTTAGTAAGTGCTCAGTTATGGAAGTTGAAAGAAGGCTTTACTTTCTTACTTATTAGATTTCAATTCTGTGAGTACTTTGTGTAATTTCTCTGGTGCATTAACTTTTTGCAGAACTTTTAGACTTGGCGTTATGCTGAGATAGGCAGAGCATCGTGTGATGTCCTGCAACAAAACTGAAGTTGGTCTCCTTATCTCAAGGGAACCAGATGGGCTGCAGCAGCAGCAGCAGCAGCATGAAGGCAATACCAGCCCTGTATCGAACAACAACAACAACAATGATGGTGAGAAGATGATCTGTGAAAATCCCAGTTCGTCATCATCTCTGGAAAAAATCTGCCTGAGAGAACTCGTGTCAGACACAAACTTTCTCAGTGCTGGGCTGAGCAGAGACAGGTATTCCCATTCAAAGCCTACTGGCCAAGTTAACCACACACACGAGGAAACAGAAATTCCGGAAGGTCTGAGGGAGGACTCTCCCGGTGCTTCGAAAAGCAAGACTTCACTGCCTGGAATTTCGGAAGATCACAAAGTGAAGAATCTGTTTCGGAAATATAAGCTTAGCATCAAGAACGAGACGGTCATCGTGAGCCGCATTGACGGAGTTCTGGATTCCACAGGTGAACGATCGTCCCTCTACAAGTGCCACCTGTGCGGGAAGCTTGGCGGAACACTCGAAAAGCTGAGGCGTCATCTGGCGGCACACAGCCGGAAGCTGCCTTACCAATGTCGCCTTTGTGATGTGAGATTCCAGCTGAGGCCTCAATTGTCATTCCATTTGAAAACCCAGCATGGCAGCTCGTGGTTGGGGAACCTCGAAGTGGAACACACCGCTGGTCACGTGACAGGATCGACTGAATTCCTCCAGGTGGATCCAGTGACAAGTCAAGCGGAGGTCAGAGTAAACGGTTCCAGCAGAAGTTGTGTTCCTGATTTCTCCACTTTGAAACAATCGTCGGAAGAGTTGGACTCCTCAGACCCTGACTTGGCGGAACCACCATCAAAAGTTGCCGCTTTGGGGGACACTGTCATTAGGAAGAAATTTGATTTGGCCAACGTGAACTCGGTAAGTAATTCCCAAGGCCGAGGCAAGTACTCGTTTCAGGAATTAACCCAGTCACGTTCTGTCAGCCATGCCACTTCTTCAGACTCTTTAAACGGTAACTCACAACACCAGCAGTTGACAGTACACTCAGACCCAGGGAAGGAGCTCTCGGACCGTGGGCCATCTCTGTCTGCTTGCCACAAAAGCAAAGAATTAGTCGAGAAAGGCATATCTGGCATTCGTGAGATGCCAGCTGAAACACCGGGTAACAAAGTTGAGTATGAACACAGCCAGGGTATGGACATGACCTGCAAGCCTTCACGTCTGCAGTGTCAGAGCGAGCCGAAAAACGGGAGCTGCTCCAGTGTTACTGTTGTCGCGCCAGAGTCGCTTACGATGGATCTGGCAACCAAAATCCGTGAGACAGAGCATCTTGGTGACGACATCATGGTCGTGATTCCGTCTGATGCTCCAATTGAAGAAACGGAAGTAAAATGTGAAGTTTCAAAGTCAGGCAAAAATCCCGAGGCAGCACACCAAAACAAGATCATTCACGCGCCGCACAAGTCAATCCTCGGTAACTCGCAGCTCAGGACGAAACGCAAGCTGAGCGTATCTGCGAACACTCCTACCTCATCGTCGGCCGAACCTTTCCCGAGGACCGGCCACCCGAGCAACGCAAAACTCCTGGCAGACGAGTTTGCCAGTCACCAGATGGCGGCAGCTTCTGGCGTTTCCACCGGTTCGCTGCCGCTGTCTGTTTACAATCCTCTTGCCCTTTCCAATTTTGTTCAGGGATTCAACGGCCTCATGTCATCCTCGCTCCTGTCCCCGATAATCACGCAGACGTCCCTCGGATTTCCGGGCATGCTAGTTAACCCACTTTCGCTGTACGCTGCCCAGCTCTCGTCCAGTTCCATCGCGTCGCTGATGAATTCGAAGGTGGCCAACCTGTCGGCAGCTGCTACTGCCGCCGCGTCCCTCGACTGCGGCCAGAGGGACTTGGTGCCGCCTAGTAGTAGCTGTGCCCAGCCTGATACGCTGCATCTCGAGACTTTGACAGAGGGTGCTAATCGCATGAAAGAGGAACTGTCGAACAGTAGCGGAAGCGGTTGTCTGTCGTCGACGTCGGAGGGGTATGCCAGCCCCAATTCCAAGTGTTCTTCGTTGTCAAGAACTCACTCGAGGTCGGTTCACCCGTACGTTCACCTTTATTCCATTCTTTCATTCCTCGTTTTACCTTCTCTTATTTATGTAGCTGCGCTGTCTGGTGAGAAGGGTAAGAAGGGCGTAATTTGTTATTTATTACAAGTCTCAGTCAACACAGTAGTCATCTGATTGTGTTTACATGCATGTTTTTCTGTGCCTGCGTGTGTGTGCATGCATGTGTGTTTGTATCGGTACATGTATGTATGTGTGTGTGCATGTATGTGTGTATATGTATGTATGTATGTGTCTAGGCACTTAATGTAGCGCCATTTGTGCTGCAAATCTTGGGGTCTAAGTATAATTTGGTTGGGGCAGATCCAGAATTTGAGGTTAAGGGGGATGAAGTGATAAATGCAGTGGGATCGGGGGCATTTTGAGGGAAACAATTACAAAAATACCATCCTATGAAATTATAGGGTGCACATTCATTGTATCCCCTTGATAGTGGCAGTCCTGTTATGGGGAACCTTTGCCGATGATGGCCTCCGAGATTATGCACAGTTAAAAAAATGTGATCTTTGTGGATTTCACATGATAGGCATGATAGTCACGGTAGGGGAATAACTTTACTATGTTATTTTGCGCAAGAGCTTTTTATTTGAGATACTGCAAATTTGAGAAGTAATAACAATTAATGGGAAGTAGGTATGTACACATGAACCCTGCGTACATCTGACAAAGCAGTCTGAAGCTGTAAGACTTGGAAAAAGAGAAGCTAGGGTCGTATTTTGTGATAGGGTGAGATGCGGCATGTGGGAATCTTTTATTGTAGCATGTCTTTCAAATTGTCAGTATATTTTCAGTAACAGCGCATGCCATACATTCTTCTACTCAAAATTCATGTGCGGAATTTGGCTGTGCTGGTGGGAATATCAACCTTTAACTGCTTCTAATGGAGACGCTATACATCGGTGGATTTTCCGCTGCTGTGGCGCCACCTAGCAAGAGAAAAACTGTTTTGTAAGGCAAGCCGACACCAGATTAGTGTTACTGATCACCAGAAGTTAAACTGTGCATTACTTACTATTAGTCAGACGGATAAAATGGCGTCCCTGGGTGAAACCGCAGGAATAGCAGTTTTCAACATTTATTTACAATGTTGTGACTAGAAATCATTCAAGATATCATTTTATACTGTTCCAATGTGGAACAATAAATAATAGAGTAGTTTTATAGAACAATTTGTGAGAGGTGCTGTGAGGCTTTTGCAATGCAAGGGCCTTTGGACCGTCTACCTGGAACAGTGTTCCTCTGAAAATCTGAACTGTTCCGCCTGTTGCGGCTAGGCGTTTCCAGCTGATCTTAAATACACCTTTTCAGCTTTGTTGAATAGCAATGATCCTGCACCACTGTAAGTAAGTAAAGTGAATTAAAGCTGCCATGTTCCAAATGGAACGTAGGGGAGGCGCTCATTTTGTGCTTCTTGGCTCTTGAGCCGGTGATGGAAGAATCCCAAGGTCCTGGAAACAGGGCCATCGTATCGCAGGACTTGCTGTTACTTCCCAGCTTACACCGGTACCAAGTGCTACTGCTTGGTGAAGTTGGTGACAGAGGCACGTGTGCGCAAACAACTTGTATGGGATTGGTACCCAGAGATGGCATGAATCCGTAACCTTTCGATTATGGACTCAGATCATAAGCGAATAGACCACCGTTGAGAGGTTCTTAAAAGGTGCATTGCAGATATCCTGACACATGTACAAATACATACATGCACAAGCACATGTATGTTTGTATCCAAGCACCTTTCAAGTGCCTTACTAAGGCGCCGATTTATCCCAGAGTTCTGGATACTTTTAAAGTGCTTCATTAGACACGATGTTTTGCTTCTCAGCATACGCAAAATGTGTGCATGATCATTTAACTTACGGCGTTTTATGTGTGTTTTGAATTGATTTAAAGTACCACTAGGTAGACTAATGGGTTAAGAGGTCTTAGAGTTTCAGAGCGATGGTTCATATTTGAGACTTATGCCTATGTGAGCAAAACCTGTTCCCGTGTCAGTGTGTACACGAATCGCTTTTGTCGTTTCTTGGTGCACGTGTGATAGCATACTTTTATGCAGATGAACTCGAATCACCGATTCAGAAATGCCTCTTGACCTTTTGATAGAGGTATGATTTAAACAAGTGCCTACCATACCTTTTTTACTTTGCCTTATGTTACCTTTCCTTACTTCATGTGACCTTACCTCATTTAATTCAGCTTCTCTTTCCTTGCCTTATTTTGCATAAACTTAGCTTATTTCACCATGACCTGACCGTATTTCACTGTACCATAACTTTATCTTGGATATTATCAGTTTTTGAGCAGAGATTGAGGTCAGGTCAGCACAGATGTCCATAGACTGCATTTTCAGTTGGAACCTGAGTAACAGCTGGGTTGTCTTCTGCAAAAGGAACTCTTGCTTTTCCTAGATTTTATCAAGTCTTTCTCTTCCTACCTTTCCTCCAAAACATCGATCAGCTACACCAGAAACTCTTCATAACTAGTTAAGCACTGCCTTATAATGAGGTTTTGTTATAATTAGTTCTTTTCTTAAATGTAGCACTAAAACTAATGGCGCTATTGAAGTCGTATCAGATTTGGTGGATTAGAGGCTGTTCTCGATGCCCGGCTGTCGGAAAAAGTCAGCAAAAGCGCTGGAGAAACTGGCTGTCTTGCTTTTTAGTCTGTGAATTCATCAGGCGAATATTATTTATTATTCATCATTTATTGTGAAACCTTAAACCTGCTGCCTGTCGTCTGTTACTGATACTTGGGTCAACAGCCCGAGTTCATGATTTCATTTCTAATGGAAGATGTCTCTTGTCCCATGAGTTGGCCTCCTACTCCTCCTTTTCTTTCTTTTCTTCCTCCTCCGTGTCCTCATACTCTTCCGCTTTAATCTGTAAGCCGATTTACCTGGAGCTTTGGAAATTAGCTGGATATTTCTTTAGGATTTCATGTATTGAAAGTTGATGCCTTTAATTTCTTATTCTGACGCCATACAAGTTATTAAAATAAATAATTGCACTTTTGTCCAATAAGCAACTGGACCCCCGACAAATAGCAGCTGTTTGCCATTGTCTAAAAATGAGATGAGCACAAATAAAATGAGCACACTGACCGCACACTGATAGTGGGAAGTTGACTAGGGGCCCACGTTTTGAAACATCTTTCTGCCTGGGCGTAGTTAAGTTTTCGTTAACCATAACTATGATCTATCGTTAACGTAAACTTAAGGTTTTCGTTAACTATAACTAAATCTCAGGCAAAAACGATAACGAAATAAAAACTAAACTCAGGTATTAAGACTATAACCGAAACTAATACTAAAACTCACGGTATTAAAAATAACGAAAACATATAACGAAAACTAGCGACTCCAGAGGAGCTACGCCAGGCCACCCACAGAGCAATTACCGCCCTTCAAAAGGTGGCAAGATTGTTCTGGAACCGGGCATAATTGCGTCTGAGGTCCTTGTTTCAGAATGCGAAGCCTCTGATGTCTTGGGATAAAGTGGGCGCAGACATATTTAGGGATAGTGGCCAAGTGAATCTAATTACTCTCGATTATCTGCCAGAATAGGTCTACTTCAACCACCGACCTTCAAAGCGAAGCTACGATACCCAATATGCCTTCCGCCATTTGCTGTTCGCTGTGGCATACAGATAGCAGCTGACTGTGCCGAGTTAATGAGTTCGCAAACTGGTGGGAATTTCAAGGCACCACCTCTCCCTGGATATTCCCGAAACAAGGGCTCAGTTGTAGCGGCCAGGAGGACCGCTAATCGTTTGATGGACCCCGGTTCATCAAACGGTCATAAAGACTTGGTGCGATGTACAGCCCAACAAATTCAGACGAGTAGGTCCGCTTGCTATTGACATTAAGGCACGATTCCTTTTTCCTGAAGAAAAGTCTTGACACAGTGAGAACATTCTTTTGTCATAAGCTTCTGAGGCCTCAGAGGCTTATGTCGAAAGAATGTTCTCACTGTGTGAAGGCTTTTCTTCAAGAAACTGGAATCGTACCTTAAAAACACTTGAAATGAGAACATTCTTTAAACTAAACTTTAAACTATTTTCTAAAATTATGGACTGTTAAGAAACCCAAACAACTATAACTAAAACTATAACTAAACCTCTGACTATGATAACTAAAACTGAAATGATTTTTGTTTTAATAACGAAAACTCAGACTAAGGCTCGAGAAATAACGTTAACTAATTGTAACTAATACTCACAATGTCAAAATAAATAATAACTTTAACTAAAACTAAAACAGATAACTAAAACTTCGCTGCCCGGGTGGGAGTTGAATCTCTGCTCTTGACATCTGGGTTGACACACAGCACACTGACTGGTAGATTATCACACACGGCGTTGTCGTTTGAAAGCGACACAGGTTGCATTGTTGAACTGTGAATAACCTCAGTGGGCGTAATCCCAGACATAAGTGCCTCCTTCAACCGAACACACACACACAGTGTGTGTGTTAGTGTGGGTGTGTGTGTGTGTGTGTGTGAGCGAGAGAGTGAGAGAGAGAGAGAGAGAGAGAGAGAGAGAGAGAGAGAGAGAGAGAGAGAGAGAGAGAGAGAGAGCTATTATACGTGTACAACACAATTGGAAAAGAATCTCAAGGTTGTATGGTGGCCAAGTGCATAATGCCCTGGGCTTGAACTTTGAACTTTAGTGACCTAGGCTTGAACACTTGAACCTTTATGATCTAGGTTCCAATGGAAATACACAGTACCTAGTGAAAGTGAAGGTAACTGCCCATCTATATTAGGCCATCATCTGACCTATGACTGGTAAATACTGGCATACCCAAAAGAATGTCCAAGTCGCTATATCTAATCTAATCCTATTGAATTTAATCCAGTCAAACCTAATCTAGTCCAGAAACTTCTGTTGTGCTACTGTAGTGATTAATCAGGCTTCGAGTGATGGCATTTTAAATGAAAGTGCAGTTGACACTATTAATCTGCTAGTCGAAAACAATGCCACAATTACGCTGAATGAGGTTTGAGTGATATGTAGATAGTTCTTTATTGTAATTGCTATTATGGGGCTTGTGCATGTGGCGTGGTGGTCTGTCAGTAACTCGTGATGATGCGTTTGCGGGGTCGACTCTGTAATGACCCTGGGTAAGTTGTTTTCGCACATTGTGCCTTTGTCACCAAGCAATATTATTTGGTACAGGCATAAGCTGGGAAGTAAACAGCAAGCCCTGCGATGCACTGGCCCAGTGTCGTGGACCTTGGGATTCGTCCATTGCCGGCTAAAGGGCCTAATGAACAGGAAATGAGCGCTTCCCCTACATCTCGCTTATGGAATATAGGATATTTTACTTGATGGGGCTTCTATGCATGTAGGTAGGTAGGTATGTATGATGTATGTCTTTATGATGTGCATTTGTATGTATATTTGCATATTTATATGTATGTGTGATATTTGTGTGTGTGTGTGTGTGTGTATGTAAATTGGTTATTTTTACCTAGCTTGCAGTTACAGTGATTTTAAGATGGACCGTAATGAGAGAAGTGTTGTGACGTGAGGATCTTCTGTAATCGAGAGATCTCTAAGGTTTGAGGTTTTGCTTAATTTGCAATTTCCTGGGCAATGAATTATTCCTGGATCCTGGAGTGTGTTGACACATCCTCTTTGATGAGCTCTGCTCTGCATGGTGGAGATTTGATGAAAGTCCTTGTCAGGCCATACAGTCTTAGACCGCAATAATAATATCAGAATATTGCAGAGTTAATGAGCACCGAGTTGGTAAACAAGAGCACAAACTTAATGACTGCAAGATGTTTGGGAATGGTTGAGAGTCGATCATCAGTGGTGCTAAGAAACAGTGAAAGGGTCAGTGACGACAAGATGTTCGTTTATTTAGATAAGTTTTCTTCTAGCCGAGTATTGATCTTGAATGATTATATTCGGTTATTTATGTATAATGATTATATCTGGTTATATATGATTATATCTATGTAAATGAACATTATTATAGCACTGTCTAAGTAGGTGCTTCTCGCTAGCGTGTTGGAGTTCATTAAGGATAGCTAATTCCTCTGTAAGCAAATAATAGCTAGGTGACTGGAAAAGTCACCACTGGTGAGCTCTTGCACACATGTATAGCCCACCCAATGGAGTCCCATTGACAGCTGACAGTTGACATCATGTTCAGAGTTCCTCACAATCGTAATTGTAAACTCAAAATTTCTAAAGTGCTACTTAAAAGCTAAGAATGCTGTGTCAAGTTTGTGGGGTTGTCCAAAGCTGCAGAATTGCCGATCTGTATTGAACTGAGGATTAGGGATGACAGCAGCTGAATGAAGTTGGCTGCACATGGTTACAAGTAGCAGCTGTCATTCTCTGGCAAATTGGTAGAATCCTTCTGGGACCAGGTATGTTCAGGACAAGCATTCATCAGTAGCCCTCCCACTGGTGGTAGAAGCTGTCCTTAATTGACAGTCCATGCCACTCCAAAGACCCTGCCTCTGTGTTGTATTCAATATGAAATTTCCCTGTTGCAGATGGCATATGTAAGTCTGTTGGTCAACACTGTCCAGATGGAAACCAGTCTTCCTATTATGGGTCAATCATTTCGTGATGATGGTCAGGCGTTGGTGATATGAACCAAAATAAGGTCCCAGAGCACACAATATCCAAAGCAGACTTAAGAAACAACTCCGAAACACAGACTCGGACACAGTAGAAGTCCAAACATATGAGAATCATTGAGCATATTCAGTGTTTGACGAACTAATCTTTCAAAATGAACAAGATGGACAAACAGCGACCATCTTGGCCACAGTACACCTAGCAGACACCACCAGAGCGTCTATTAAGAACCCCACAGATTGCCTCTATGTCCTGATGGTCAACAACAGGTGGTCATAAGTTTGTGGACTGAAGTTGGTGTTGATCGAAAGTCTGTGTCCATTAGGTGGTGTCGGCAGGAGCTCTATGATTACAAGAAAATGGCTATAGATTGTTGAGTTGGTGACTGTGTGAATGATTGCGATGGTGTGCCTTTTCATTCTAGGCTGAATGTCATACAGAAGCCGATTAAAAGAGAGAATGCCTATAAACCAATCATAATGTCTGATGGTCGAACCGCCTACCACTGTCTCTACTGCAACAAGAACTTCTGTACGATATCAGACGTCAATCGCCACATGGACTTTCATGAAGGTCTGCCTTGTTTAAATAACTTTTACCATTTCTTTTAAGAAATACTTGCGTGTCGTTTTTGTTATTAAGCTAAGCAGTGAAGCTTTTGGCTGCAAAACTATACTTTAGTGAATGATATCATGATATTTTGGTTAAATCCTTCATAGGTGTCAAGAAAGTGTTTACGCGGTGCGACTTTAACTGGAAAATTTGAGGTTTTTGTGTTTAACTTGTTCAAATTTTGCCATGTACTGGAACTAAACTCTAGAGTCTACCCACCAGGAGCCTGATTTTTGTCAAGATTAAGAGTCATGAAGTCATTCTTCTGCTGCTATCTTGTAAGATTCAAACACTTGAGAAATATGATTGCCTCTTGTTCTGATTTTCATATAAGCATTTGGCAGAGAGTTGAAAGTGTGAATCTCCTCAGAATTGGTAACCGAAGAAGCCTCTTGAGCAAATTCTCCTTAAGGCACAACTTAAGAGCACCCTTAATTGACACCTTCTATGTTAGATGATACTGCTGTCAAAATCCTATAAAATAATCAAAGGAAAAATTTGTCTAGCCAGTCTAGAATGTAAATTGCTTGGTGCAGTCAAATTAAACATAAGAGTTGCTTCATTTCAGGGAATTAATTGACTGAAATCACTTGATGGTGTTTTTCAGATATTCGACCGTACAAATGTCGATTCTGCAACTACTATGCGCGCACAAACAGTCAGCTGAAGGTCCACATGATGCGACACCAGGGTCAGTTCAAAAGGGACTTAACTACCTTCTACAACAATACTATCACCTGCTGGTTTTGCCATTCTTAGTTACTATGAATCCAAACAGAAGGGTTTTAAATTTTAATACGCTCTTTGTCATGTGTCTTGATGTCAGAATTCGTGTCTGATGTGAAAGACTGTGATAACGTTCTCCAACTCCGACATTGTTTAGTGCATATGAGAACCTTGTCTTAAAGGGCTGCGCACGTTGCTGGCTTACAGATCTTAACAGATCTGACTTGTGTGCTTATATGCTCCGCCACTGCCTTGTTTTGGGGTAGTGCCAGTTCCAAGCCTGGATAAAGGAGGAGGGCGACGTCAACGGCCTTTGTTGCCATAAGATGTCGTTAAACTGAGCGAAGTTCTGCTTATGTGCATTATGAGCAATGTCAACTGAGTACTTTTTGGGTGACATTGTCACTTTATACGTATTTCAGGGATTCGTGACTTTCTCTGTCGCTTGTGCAACTACAAAGGCGTGACACAGTCGGACCTGAATCGTCACACAAAGTCTCAGATTCACATGATGAAGGAGAGGAACGTCTGCACGCTGTGTCGCGAGGGATTCGTCTCTCCGATGAACCTCGAACAGCATCGCATCGAGAAGCACCTCAAGATGGAAGTGTGTAATGACAGCAACACAAGCAATGTCAAATACCACCTGACGATGGCAGGACTGGTAAAGGAAAACACCAGCAACTGATCAACAACCAACAACACCTGGCGACCGATTGACTGACAGTGCCAAACTTGTGTCTGACAGATGGTTTGAACGACGTGGTGTCTGACACTGTGGCACTATGTGTTGCAGTTCCTGACAATGCGGATCTGCCGACACTGATAACCCTAAGCCCTGGAGCACTCTGCTAGCAACTAACAACATGGAACTGATTGAATTTAGAAGGCAACAGCCGGCGTGAAAGTTGGGACTGTACTAAATTTGGCAGGCAACAGCCAGCCTGGAACTCGGGAAGTCTGTGACAACACCTGATGAACAACTCTCAGACACAAAATAGCAACAAAGTCTGGAGTGGACGATGACCAAGTCCGCCCTTAGGCTTGACTAGGTCTTCTACTGTTTGGCAAACTTGTGTAAGTTAGAAAAAAATGGATAAGAGATTTTCATCTGTTTTTTGTGTGCCCTTAAAACCAGTGGTAGAAAGTTTTAAAAGTTGACACGAGTTTATTTGTATGCATATAATCTACATTTTGTTGCAAGGAACTAAGGTGCTAGCTGTTGCATTCGTAAATGAGACGGGTGGTGGGTGGTGTCGAGTTTGGTGTGGCTGCAGAGGTTTCCATTCTTTCGAGTTGTAATCCATCGACTTGCGTAGACATTTGGATTGAGTTTTGAGTGTTTTGCAGTTTTTCCCTTTTGGAAAGTTTATTTCCAGAACGAGTTGTGTTTTTGTCTTCTTAGAAGTGAGTTTTATTAAGTTTGGGTGTCCAAGCATGGATGCGTTAGGCCTGATACGCTTTGAATCAAATAATTTATCCAAACCCTATTACTTGATCATCAAGACTAGCTTACCTTGTGTTCTGCCAGAGTTCAGTTTTGTCTCAGCTTTTAAAAACTTGACTTCCTTGGGTTGTTTTGTCATCATAAGAGATCTTTATATAATGATATGATATCTATGATATCTTCACATGTATTCGCCATACTTCATGTTCATTAGGCATATCGAGCTGTTGATAAAGAGAAATAGAGTGTTTTCCCTCCACCCTATAAACCCTATAGTCACTTTTGGGGCAGTCAGGGACTTCAGTTTCTGTCTGCCTTGCCGTAGCTTACTTTACCTTACCTTAACTTACCAACTGCTTGTACCTAACCTTGCCTGTTAATTGTACCTACTGACCATCTTACTTGTTGATCTTAAAGTAGCCTGGTCGACTGAATTAAAAAAGCTGTACCATCGACTTTGCAAAAGATGTCAAGTTTCCTTTGAAGCATTTAAATTAATATTTAATTTTAAAATGGTCCAGTGAAATCCAGGTTAACTATTTTATGAATTCATGCAGTATTCTCTACCTTTGATTATATATAATTATCAGAAGGCCGTTGTTACATTACAAAGTTCAGTAAATCATTAGCAACTGTCAAGTCTTAGAGTGAAGTCGTTTGTTACTTTGACCAGCGTCGTCAGAATGGTTTTATGGCTAGAAACAGTTCTTGTCGTAACATGGCCCTCCTGTTCTAACAAGTTTATCCTGTTTGGGTGTACAGTATGTTTATAGTAAATAATTAATAATAATTATAATAATAATAATAATAATGGTGGCATCTCTAAGTTTGGTCACGTCTCTGATTTCATGCGGGATGAGTTGCACTGGCTTCCTATGAGTCAGGGCATCCACTATAGGGTTATCGTCTTTGTTTGGAACTCCTTGTTGGGTATTGCCCCCTCTTACTTGAGGGAGATTTCCCTACCTGTCCGGTCCAATTTGGGACGTGCTTCTCTTCGCTCCGCTGCTAGTGGTAATCTATTAGTGCCTCGTGCTCACACCTCGACCATGCAGCGTCGTGCTTTCTCTGTTGCTGGCCCAACTCTCTGGAATGGACTTCCTGTTACTCTGCGTCTTCTACCCTGGGACTTTACTTCTATCTTCTATTCTTCTCTTTAGACTGTTCTCTTTTGCCGAGGTTGGTTTGGGAGCGCTTCTGAGTAGTTTTCTTGAAGGGGCGCTATATAAGCGTTTCGTATAAATAAATAAATAATAATAATAATAAATACGTGTTCATTCTTAAGTTGTTTTTGCATGTATAAATGTGTGCTGGAGATTTATATGTATATGTACATTTTCCACTTATGTATATATATATATCATGTATTTTATATTTATATACATTATGTTCATTTAGGTTTGTGTGTATATATATATAATATATATATATATAGATATATATATATATATATATATATATAGAGAGAGAGAGAGAGAGAGAGAGATTTCTATGTTGTTTGATGGTAAATACAACCGTTACGTGGACATGAGTCAGATGCATGATTTTGAAGAAAGGAAACGTGTTTTGGCTGATTTGGAATAGCATCCTATCATTCTTGTGTAGCTGGTGAAAAATTATTCAATTGCTGGAAAGTATAAGCAAGCTGGGCTGCTGTCCAAATGGGGAGACAGTTCCACAAACGGTTCCATAGTTGATAATCGATACAGGAACATTGCTTGCTCACTGTAGTTGCCATGGACTGTATTCACATATGTATATTTGCATATTACGATTGATATGTGCATATATATGTACACGTCACAGGTCTTTATGCATATAGCATGTATTGTTTAATATGTGGCTATATATTGTTGTGGAAGCAAACGATATATGGGTATATCTGTGACGTTCTTTGCGATACAGTTTATGATGATTTATTGGCAGAGTCAGACAAGAGAAAGCATACAACTTGTTTTGTACTTCTACATACGAGTTGCATTTAAGCTCCTCAGCAAAGGCAATTCTTATTGGACACGTTTTCTGACACTTTTCTGAATCCCGTAGAAGTTTCACTTCTCTTGCATACAAGGTTATCCAGATTGACATATGCTTGTGTGTGTATGTATATTTACATATTATGTGATTGCGTATGCTTTAATATATATGTATATATATGTATGTATATATATATATACATGTATTTGTAGATATATATATAGGCCTATGTATGTGTGCATAGAGTGCTTTATTAGTGCTGCTGCAGACTTGTATTCTACCTCCAATGACGATGATATGATGTTGATGATGAATGCTGGTTTTTTATTGCATGGTTTTCTATCCTTTTGATCTTTTTGATAATTTGTCGCTTCTTGTTTGACGGCTGATCCGCGACTGCTGTTGATTTATATGTATATATATATATATATGTGTGTGTGTGTGTGTAGGTGCATGTGTTTGTGTGTGTGTGCGTGCGTGTGCAGCCGAGTATTTAGGAAGATTTTGTTTGATCATCGATTTCTTTCGGAACACCTTTACCTCAGCCCATCCAGCTTGATGTGATTGTATTTCGTAGCTGTGGAGTGATGTAGGTCAGGTCATGTTGTAGGTCGTGTTAGGTTAGGTTGTGTGGTGCACTATAGCTCTCCTCACATACAGGTCATAGTGATTAACATATAAGCTCACTGGTTGATTTTCCTGCCAACATACTGAGACAAAGTGGCAAGGTACTAGAAGAGAGATTACAAGTAGTCTTTAATTCAGTGTCGTTTGGAACAATGAAAGATTGGTTGAGTACTTACTAAGCGCTGTTCAGTGGTTTGTTCTTTGAGAGGCGCTATATAGGTTGAAAAATACAATACAGTACTTGCCCTGTATAGCAGAGTATGTAGGTTTTAGCCTTCCTAAGGTACTCACTGTTGTGTGTTGAGATCCTGAGTCAGTACTTAATGTACAGTTGCTGACCACAACGACTTAGCAGTTGTACAACGACTTAGCAGTTGTACAACGACTTAGCAGTTGTACAACGACTTAGCAGTTGTACAACGACTTAGCAGTTGTACAACGACTTAGCAGTTGTACAACGACTTAGCAGTTGTACAACGACTTAGCAGTTGTACAACGACTTAGCAGTTGTACAACGACTTAGCAGTTGTACAACGACTTAGAAGTTGTACAACGACTTAGCAGTTGTACAATTACTACAGTTTATATAACGGCACTTTGCAATATCTTTTTGTTATTGGATATTGATGCCTAACAAATGTTACCGTGCTTGAGAAAACCCTCACAAAGTTGGGAAAGTAAATTTGCCAGAAATGCGCTCTGAAGTTATCTAGGCATAAGACGGGTCAAAATGAGTTCTTTGCTTATTTATATTCCTTGTTCTGTTGGCTATCAAAGTAGAAGTCCTTATGTAGAGTTTTGCTGTCTGAATATTTTTATTTTCAATTGATTTTGATGTCCTGCAATAAAACTTGATTTAACGTGTCCCTTGGTGCCTCAGTTTGAAGTTGTGTAGATAAGTAATTATGGAAATGAACAAGGCATGTAAATGTTTTTCTTAGCATGGTTTTTTTATGGAGATTACTTTAATGGCAGCCTCCTCAGATGTGTATAAATGCGTTCCAATTTACTGTTCTCATAAAATTCACAACCCATAGGCACCCAGTGACTTAGATAAAGTTATAGTTACGGTAAACTTTAACTCACGATTTTTTCAAAATTAGCCATCTTTAAAAAATAGTAGCTTGTTTTACTAATTGTGATAGAAACATGTGGTTTTCACCTAATTATTGAGTAATTCTTGCCCGATCCAGTGCTGTATCAAACTCATTGATTTTTGTCAACTTTGTGAATGTTTTCTCTTCTTGGTCAGAGATGTATGAAGAAGAAGTACTTTAGCAAACCCAGAAAGGCAGCCTTGGTTACAAAATGTTAGCGAGATGAATAATAAGTGAAAAATGTTAAGCTTTCAAAACCTCATTAGTTAAAGACTCGTCTGTGTTTCTGAAACTGCCGAGATTGTTCATTCTGTGATTTTGGTCGGTTCTGTTCAGTTTATTTATCTTGTAAACCTGGTTCCATTTTAACTGGACATTTCACAATGTTTTGAGTATTTGCCTATGAAAATGAGACACACCTGTGCATTAGGTAATAACAGAGAGGTTCTGACAGGCATTACATAAAATTTTCAGTTGCATTTGTACGTGTATGTATACACACAAATATACGTACAGGGTCAGCATAGATGAAGCTTCTACTCTGGAGCCACCTAGTAATAAATTTCTGAAACACATAACAGGTAACACAGTACCAAACTTCAGCAGGTTGATTTCCTTATGTCTTCTTAATTTTGTAGTTATTTTAGCCTCAAACTGAATCTTGTGCTTTCTTCACAATTTTTAGAGCCTTCTTCCATGAATGCACTGCCAAATCCCTGCACACAAAGGTGTATTCTTAATGTAATAGTTGGTCACGGCATCAGTTCTTCGATTGGGAGCCTTGTTGGCTGTGAAACAATTGTCTTGAACATTAGCCTCATTTGTTTTGCAACTGTGCTTATTGTGACTGATGTCACAGATGATGGAATTGTGTTTAGCTTTGCTTGTGTTTCGGTCAACAGGATGTGCTACCATGACTCGTGTCATTATGGCACGAGACCGATTTTCGTGTGACTGATGTCGTGGATGATGGAATCTTGGTTAGTGTTACCTATGCCTGGGTTGATGGAATTTGTCACCATGACTCGTGTCGCGATGTATACTGTACAGTGTGACTCTGATGTCAGTCAGGGGTTGGTTTTGAAATCCAGGGCTTCCTCGTCTACCATTCGGGATCGAAACTACCTCTAGTGATTCTGTGATTTCAGTGTGTGTTGTCTTTCCTCAGCCGATTGAAACTACCGGGTAATGCGTAGATGCAGCCACTTTGCTCACACTGGCCAAAGCAGTCTTAGAAATTGCCTCTGCTGACTGCCGACACCAGTATGGCTTTCAAATGTGCACAGACATATTGCTTAAAAGATAGCAACTTTGAAATATTGTGGTTTATTACCAAAGAAGGACTGGTCAGAACAATCTGGCTGGCTGCAGGCCACAGTGGTTACGGCCATTTTACTCAACAGTGTATTCATATCACAGGAATTTTAACAGACAGAAACTGCTGAAATTGTCTAATGTTACCACATTAGTCACTGACAAACACAAGATCCAGCTACATCTTGTGCTGATATGGCTTGCAGTTTGCTTGTCCTTACTGTATCTTCAAGCGGCAAACTATCCGTGTGATAATCTTTTGATGATTGATTTTGTTAATCATTTGGTAAATGATTGTTAATCATTTGGTAAATCCTATAATAATCATTTGGTAAATAATTTAACGTTTGATAATCTTTTGGTAAGTGATTTGTTAATCATATAATAATCATTTGGAAATAATTTTGAAATTTATTTAGTAAATGATTTATTTATCATTGGATCAACGATTTGGTATTTAATCTGCTAACTGACTTTATAGTCATGTGATAATTTGTTAAGAAACGTCTCTTTACCTCTTGTTTATTTTTGAACATTTGCCTTATGATTTGAAGAGATTATCTGTTTACGACGTATCCCAAAATCTGCTGTTCTAAGGATGCGTGTAGTATTCTGAGTTAAGGTTGAGCTGGTTTATTCTGCAGCCTCCTGGGCTCTTTATGTCATTTCTGGTTTCTCTTGGATTTCTGCACATTTGGCAAATAAGTTCATACAACTGCCTTAAACAGAGTACCTCTGAATACGTTGACAGTGTAAGTAGTTACCTGGAAGTTCAGGCGTTACCTAGAAATACAGGTGTCATTTGTACCTCCAGGAGTCATTTGCTACACTGATTACCTGCAAGTGCGGTGTCATTTGGTTGCAACTGGTTACAGGTTTCTTTGAATTACCTCTTAGTACTGGTGTGATTTAATTACTTATGGCTAGAGGTGTCATTTGACTTGTTTTATAATACTCTGCCATTGTGGTCTTCTGCATGATTTGCTGGCAATCAAACTGTGAGTCATGCTTTAGTTAAGTCATTTTTCGTAAAGTATGCTAAACCAAAGAAAGTCTGGCGAAGTCTTTCATGTATTATCGGCTGCTATTGCTCGTAAGCAGCTCTCGTAACTGAAGTTCTGAATTTATTAGCCACAGCCACGTGAACTCAGATCAAAGTGCATATTCACGTGTAAGTTGAGACGGAGGTGCATATGAGTGTGGTCTCATCCAGGGTGTGATTTATGGGTCCAGCCAGTGGGTGAAAAGTCATGTCAGTAGGCAGCAGGGTGAAGTAGTGCCAGTCCCATGATTGGAGTCAAATTTTTGGTGACCTTTTTATAATAATTTTTGGTGACCTTTTTATAATAATTTTTGGTGGCCTTTTTATAATAATTTTTTTGACCTTTTTATAATAATTTTTGTTGACCTTACAAATTTTAGGATGATTTTTGCTCTGTAGATAAAAGTTTCCGGCTGTCAAGTTGGGATTGGTCAGAAATAGCGGCGGGGAAATCCCCACCGCATTCTTCTCCTAGAAATCACACCCTGGTTTTATCGACTATCTGGCATATTTGTGTACCGAGTTTGAATATGTGAAGGTACATATTAATTCGCAGGATGCCATGCACACTCATGCTTTTGACATTGCACAACTTATCACCATTATTCATGTCATGCATTTCATGTCATGTGTAAAGCGTCATGCCTATTTATGTACCTGCTTTGTGCTTCCTCGTGTCATGAGGGTATTCATGTTCAAGGCGTCATGAGTATTGATGAGCATATCCTTGCAAAAAGCATTCTGCATATTTATGTTCGATTGTTTGTGCTGTGTGATTTCCATGCATTACTGAGCTATCGTCATGCGTATTCGTGTTCAAGGCATCACTAGTAGTTTATTGAGCAAGGCATCACACATATTGTCATGGATTCTCGTTTGCAGTTCCGTTCTTGTGCTGGATTTGTTGTGGCTTTGAATTTCTAATGGATCCTATGATTGTTGGTTCAACTCCGGTCCTGACCACGGTCGAACCTGGTTACGGGAACCTCGAATGAGACGTTGACTGATCACTGCAGTTCGATTGCCAGAGAACAGAGTCGGATTATTGGCTTCTGACTCTGACTCACCTTTATATGAGCCTGGCTGGTGGGTGGTGCTCAATCAACCGTTATCCGTGCTGTTGAATACAAATGTACATACTCTGTTCCATCTGTATATATTCGACGAATTGCTGTAACTGTTAGCAGGCGTGAACGTTCGCTTAGCCAAATGTGTTTTGTTGAGTCGGGTGAAATTATTATTCTTGTTATTTTTGTTATCCTAGCGTGTTAAAGCACCAAAGAGTGATGTAAAATCAATCCAGAGAGGTTACTGATATCATTGTTGTTGATATTATTATGACTGTTCTGTTATTTTTTATTTTTGCTACCTTGTTTAGTGAAGAATAATTGCCAAGCACAAACTGAAGTGTGCATTGGCCTGCAGAGTTTGTGAAACGTTCAGCAGTTTAGGCCGTTCGTTAGGACTACTTGCTTGAATGGCGTCATCGTTTAGTTAGTGGAATTATCTCGCCTTGGCAAATTCAGATCTATTTGTGTTGAATATGCTCCTTGCTTGCATTCAAAACCTAACCTGTCAGAGGTCGTTTTCAAGAGTTTTGGCCCAGAAGTTAGAGTTTTTTCATTAACTGTAAAAGGCCAACATGGCAGAGACCGTGTGTTGTGCTTACTTAGTTAAGGATTGGGGCAAGACAAAAAGTGTTTGTTTTGACGAGGAAAGTTGTCGTGACTCTATTCTATCCTCTTGCTCTGTGATGTACTCAAGAGGTTTTTAGGTTGAACGTTTGGGTCATCTGTATTTATGGAGTCTTAGAATTAGCGAAAAGGATTTCAGTTATTTGCTGGTAAATTATTGTGATGACGTTTAATAGGCAAATAGCTGAAGATGTCTGCACAGCTGCTTATTTCAAGGGAAAGTTGTTATTTAAGGCCTACTGACTTTAAGGAGATATAGCAACCATAAATACCAGCTACTTAGCAACTGTAGCCATAGCAACTGAGTAGCAACTGTAGCCAGTTTAATGGCGACAGTATCCAGCTTATGCAAGGATAGATGTCCATGACAACTTAGTTTAGCTGGCAGACAGTTAATTTGTCCAAGCAATAAATGGATACGAGTAGTAGCTGTGCACAACCTCAGTTTGAATTTCAACCAAAGCCGACTTGTTTTTTATACAAATGTTGCGACTTTCTTACTTTTTCACAGAAGTACATGCAAGCAATTTAATATTGGCATTACTGATTTTGTACTGTGGGTAAATTAACTAACTTTCCATTATTTAAAACTAAACACTACTTAGGTTGAGATGGTGCTAACATGAAAATTGTAGAAAATTTGTTATCATTCTTATTGTTGTTATTATTATTTATTATTATTATTATTATTAACATTGTTATTGTTTGTTTGTAAATTCTTTTGATGTTTATTATGATTATTGCACACATAAATGATTATTTTATTATCATTATCCTCATTTGACTGTAGTTCAATATTTTTCATATTACATATTCATCCAGTGCTCTTATGGTGCGGCCATAGAAACTTTGGTTCCTTAATGAAGGATATGCTTAGTTCAGCCAACTGTGTTCGTTTCTGGTGTCATCATCATCATCATCATTGTTTCAATTTATCAAGTTTGTAATGCTTGCAATTTTTAAGTAGCTGTATTATCTCTACCAGGCTACTGCTAATTTCTAGCTTAGTTTTACTATTTTTTATTACTATTATTACTACTACTACTACTACTTCTACTACTACTACTGCTATTATTACTATTATTGTTATTATTATTTTAAAAAACATTGCTGTTAAGTAATTTTAGTGTGGAAGCAGTTATCTTTACTGCGATAATAATCTACCAGAAGTGTTTATGAATAGTTTGATTGTTTTGATTGGACAGGACTGGCAGATTTAGGTGCTCTGCTACTATATTGATTGTATTGATCAGTTGATTGATTACTCGTTTGTATTGTTTTTCCATGGACTGTTTCCTGTTAAATTAACTACAGGCTTTTGAAAACGTAGCAGCAGAATTGCTTTGTAATCGCTTCAGGTGACTTTAAAAGCAGAGAATTAAGAAGATACTGTAGATTGTTAACAATGGAGGCGGTTGGTCTTAACGGAGGACTTGAAATGCTGTTACAGGTTTAGGTTTTTCCCTGTTGTTAGACGATGTTAATTCGGAAGTCACAAAATTCCATTATAGTATATCAAAAGTATATATTTGCGTGTGCGCGTGTTTTGTGTGGAGTTTTTTTGCAGTGACGATTTGTTATAGGACGTGAATGTTTTAAGAAATATTTGTGTTTGTTTTTCCCAATTCCCCGTGTGATTTTCCGCCGAGAAAATGGACGGCAGTCAGTCTGAGATATTATTTAATCTTTTAGTCGAATTCTGAAATAAACGATTAATTAAACACGACAATCCGTAAAATTTATGAGTAGAAATTATGAACACCATGTGAGGTTTAACCGGAATTCTAGTTTTGTCCATTGTATCATTGCGCCCACCGTTAAATACTCCACGAGATCTAACTTGTGATATCCAACGATGTTCAGTTTCCACAAGTACTCATCCAATATCCTGGTTTTCCACCCGACCACAAGACTAAGAAATAAGGTTCAGGTCGCCGAAATCGACTTGATTGGGGTTGAGTATTCCGTAACCCTCCGATAATTCGCCGCTTTTCCTGCCCGAAAGATATAGACGTAACAACCAAGTTTAAGCATAAATGTAAATTTACACGGTTTCTACATCGACCGTATGGCCTAGACCTTGCTCGTTTCTCAACGAATTGTTCGTTTGAGATCCGTTACCACCGCTGCCCGTATGAATGAATCGTGCATGGACGGTGTTAGCCTGAGATTCAAATCTCGAACGAGGGGGCGGACGGCTTCATCACGCACAGCAGCGCCTTAAGGTAGGTTTTTTTAAAACTAACTAGGTAGTTGTTTCCTTCAAGTAAGCTGCTGGATTAGAATTTTTCAGTGACGGAGTTCCAGTTAGGTCTAGAGGCAAAGCGCCAATCATGTACTGAAAGGCATTTTGTAAATTTCAAAGTTAGTGTACGTATTTTGGAATAACAGATCGTTGCCCTACGCCCCATTTGAACGCTCAGGTGATTGGGGGGGGGGGGGTGTGTTTCTCTTCCCTTCAAATTGCAGCAATAGGAATTGTTTGGGTGAGCGGTCCTGTTGCCAAGCAGCCGTTCAATACTCCTTAATAAGTGTTTTGTAAAGCCCAGTTTAAATAATTATTGACCTTGAGCTTCTCGAAGGCTCCTTTACAGCATTCGCTAGATGGCGATAGTGTTTTTCACGCACATCGACGGGACGTGGTACAAGTTGTCGGACCCTTCGAACAGTCAGATCTCAGAGGCCACAACTGGGTCTAGTTGAAGAATAATATGTGAGGAATGGCTTTGACAACTACCACCATTTGCGAGTTTTAGGCCTACGTAGCATGGGATTTGTGAATGTTTATAAGATGTGAGATCACAATCGCTTAACGTAATTGAATACTAGGTGGTCAGAGGGAAGCGTAGTCAGCTCTGAACAGCTAACTTTTAGAGTATAGGCCTAACGTTGGAAAATATCTAATGAAAATTTAAAGGTTATAAGTAGGCTAAAGGTTAAATTATGTAAACTGTCTTAACAATCGACATTTAGACGACCTTTGTCAACCTTTCCATTTCTCTGAAATTTCTGGCGACCTTTCTGCTCATCGTTGATTTTTTGCTTTACTGAGTGATCACCTCTTCATGTTCTTTAAAAGCCTGAGTGGCTTGGGTAAACGACCTACCTTTTTTCTTTCTTTTCTTCCTCCTTCCTTCCTTCCTACCTTGCTTTCTTCCTACCTTCCTTCCTTCCTTCCTTTCTTCCTTCCTTCCTTCCTTCCTTCCTTCCTTCCTTCCTTCCTTCCTTCCTTCCTTCCTTCCTTCTCAGCAGACCGCCTAAACATTGTTTAACCCAACAACAGGAAATAACCCCAAAAAAATTTCTACCTTCTCGGTCAAAGCGGAGACCAGATGCACCTATGGCCTCACATTTTCAATTGGGGGCCATTACCTCTGGTCACGACGTAGTAGTAGTTGTAGTAGTAGTGGTAGTAGTAGTAGTAAAAGTAGCAGTGGCGTAGCTAGCCTTCCTTGTGCAAACTGAACTTTGGCTACTTTGCTTTAAGTAATTGAGCAACCGAACCTATGCGGCCCCTGGCCTCGTGGGCCCTTGTGCTTTGCACAACCTGCACAATCTATTCCTACGCCACTGAAAAGTAGTAGTAGTAATAATCAAAAGAAGAAGACTGGGAGTGGAGGAGGACGAGGAGAAGGAGGAGGAGGAGTAACAACAGCAGTAGTATCGGAATTGCGAATTGGATGCGGTGCAGTGAACATTCAGTCGCCAGGTGGCGATGCAGTTGCACAGCCAATCACTGAGAGCCAATGATATTTCACGCGTTTCCTGAAAGAGGCAAGTCACAGAGCAAAGTATTATTATAATTCCCGATTGTTGCGGATATCAAAGTGTCAATGATCAGTGGAACAGACCTGAGCGACAAGTGGACCAATTTCGCACTTGTCCCAAGAATTAGGGTGTGAAAATCAAATCAAGACTCAGGGGTAAAGTTCAAGCTGGTTTCTTCCAACCTCTTGGGGGGGGGGGGGGTAATCGTAGAACTCTGGCGTGGTTCTAATCGCTGGCGCAACGCGCAATCTGTCCAAACAGCGGGAGCTTTCTTGTTTGGATCACATCTGATACTGGGATGGATGTGGATCGTGCGATGACAGACCTCTGCAATGGTGTTGGGAATGCGCGTTATTCTCCCCAGGCAAAAACTATTGAAAGGCATCGAACTTCGCGTCCAATTCCTTGGTTAGCGTCGAGATCTGGGCATCCGACGTACAGAGGACAGACAGGATGCATGCCTTAAAAAGGCGAAGTTTGGCATTTATCAGGATGCTGATACTCCAGATCCCTCGTTGTAGTTTACTCATGCATTCCCTGGAAATCGCCCCAGGTCCGCTGCCACCATCGGCCTCAAAGTAAGACCCAAACTAAGTGAACCCATGAACCATCTCCACCTGGTTAACTGCCCCTTGTGCGTCATCCAGAGTTGGACATGGGTCCATTGTAGTCTGGAATTTTGTCTTTCAAAGTTGATTTTTAGCCCGGATTTATGTGCCTCCTGATCTTCAAGGACAACCAGAACCTCCAGCATTTCAGCAAGAAAGTCACACATTATCAGCATGGCCCAGGTCAGTTAACCGCTCCAACCCATTAGGCCTACATGCACTTGGTTGCCCCTGCTCAACTGAGGCCTCTAGGCCTTAAATAAATTATATATGTATAATTATATGTATACGACATCTGTTCAAACATAGCTACGCAAGTAAAATATTTGTCTTTGTTTATGAGGTATTTATATGTTTTAAAGATACCAGAGGCACTGAACCGATACACGTAAGTGGTGCGCATGCTCACCCGATTTGTAAACATACGCCGAAGTTTATATCTATGGAAAAACGATACATTAAAGTTGCCCGCGACCGGCAGAGGGCAGCAAAACACCAACGTCATTTGCATAAAGGGTCTCCTTCTCATTGCGATAGAGTTCTGTAGTTTATGGTCTCCGCTCTTAGACCTTCTGTAGACTCGAGATTCTGTAAGACAGCAAAATAAATTTAAGCTGCGTTTTGGACTTAAAATTTAGAACTTTAGAAGAGATTTCTTCTAAATTTTTCGGTCTAAGGAAGAAGCCTATAAACACGGATGGAGGGACATCACACAACTTTTGTCTTTAACCATTGGGGTAACTTTTGACTAGAAAGTGGGGGTACCATCTCAAACGCTGAACACGCTGATAAGAATTATGTTTATTACTGTTTTATTACCATTACTATTATTAGGCCTGTTATGATTATAAGTATTATTCTGATAAAACCAATAATAATAATAATAATAATAATAATTCAAATTAAATCCAACGATTTAATGCTGTGGCCTTCCGACGCACCTTCTTCTCTCTGTCAACACTTGAGATTTTATCTAAACCAGACAGTTTATTTCTCCGGAGCGTTTTTTTTTATAAGTTCCGAGGGACCATAAGTACCTCGGACCAAAATAATAATAATAATGGTAGTGGTGGTGGTGGTGGTGGTAGTGGTAGAAGTGGTAGTAGTAGTAGTGGTAGCAGTAGTAGTAGTAGTAGGCCTATATAGTGGTATTAGTAGTAGTTTAGTAATTTATTCCACGGGATGATTTGTGCATTAGACACCGGCGCTCTAGAAGTTTCTAATTTATTTATTTATTCCCACTAAATGAACAAGCAAATTAATAAATACATATATACATTAGGCTACTTCCCAACCCCCACTATAGATAAACGAGTGAACAACCAATTGCCTCACTCCCCTAAATTGGTGAGCAATTCAGGTTGCACACACCCACTAAGCGAGTGATTTTCCTCACTCTACACTGTAGATGAGTGAGCAACGCATTACCTCACTCCCCATATCCGAGTTATAAGCCCACCCCTCTCCCCATCGATTTCGTACCCAAGTTAAGACGATAGCTAATTCAATGATAATTGCGCAGGGTCGAGGCCATACGGTCGCTATAGAAAAGCTGTCATTTACATATACGTCATTTTACAGTTAAGCCGGATTATTTTGGTTTTGTTGAGAAGCAAAAAGCGCATTAAAAGTCTAATAGTTTAGTCGGAAATAGCTTAACCGGCATGCATAGCAATGCATTAGCCTATGTTGTTTGTTCCTCATGTACAGTAACTACAGTTCAAAGCCATAAAATGATTACTACCAACTGAAAATATTACGTGTGCATAATATACAGCAGGGCTTCAAAGTGTTGTCGTACTTTTTATTGCTTTGCACTAGTCTGTACACATAAAATAGGCTTTGATTTTCCGTTTCACCGTGTACCTCTAAGTAGTCTAAACGAGACAGCTTTGACGAATTGAATAGGCCAAGTGAAGTCAATCACCCTTCCTCCGTAAATATATCACGCCCTCGTTCACGTGGGATTACGATGTTTCTGGTGTTACACATATAGCTAAAAATAGGAACACATGACGTCATGCATTTAGGCCTAAATAGACACATAATAGTATTAATGTCTTTTACTCAGGCTTGCGTAGGCTTTAGCTGGTTGCGAATTCACATGCGTCTATGCTTCACTGCCCTTCCTGATCAGATGCGCTGTGGGTGGCCAGGTGCAGGTGGATGAGCGCTTGGGAAAGGGATCTTTCTCACTCAAACTGGTTTCGGTTTGACGCCGACGTGTGAGGTTCATCCTTTCTCATAGATTGGTTGAGATTATGTAATTTAACTGCAGTAAAAGTAAAGCACCGGTGTCCATAAGGGAACGTAGGGGAGGCGCTCATTATCTGCTCTTCTGCCCTTGAGCCGGAGATTGTCGGATCCCAAAATCCTGGACATGAATGATTTAACAGACGACCTTCTACTGTAAGTTACGACGAACAACCGGTTCAAATCAATGAGCCGAAGACATTGCTACCTCTTCTTATAGCACTTATTTCTCTCGTCACTCCAATTCCAAACACCATCCACCGTAGCCGTCTGACTGCCTGCCTCTTGGATCTTGACTTGGAACCATTTCTGACTGTTCTGATAACGATTTTGCTTTGACTGAGCGCCTCTGAATAATCTGGTTTCCGCGACTTAGCTTTTGTCGGGCGCTTTAAAAATCTCGAGTTAGTTTATCTCTAGTATTTCAACAAATTATATTTTGATTCAATTTCTGTAATTAAGTCCTAATTTCCTGTCAACACCTCTTCCCCGCTGTTCAGTACTTGCCGACGCTCAATCGAAGCGGTGCCTGCACTCTTTTTAGGCCAGTAATAGCCTAAGTTTAGGACAGCCCTAAGTAAAATAGAGCGGACCTAACATTAAGGGCTTCCCTAAGATAGTCTAACGATAGTCGGCCAGGATATTTCGCAAGATATGGTATATAAGTAGATACCAGTTATGTAGTGCGGAAGACAATAAGCGTCGTCCGAGCCACACAATAAGAGGCAGAATGTCGAATTCAGAAACCGTAGGGAAGCGGCCAATCCAAAACTTTCCTCGCAAGAGAACGGACGTTAAAGATGGGCAGAGTTGGTACGGAAAGGCCATTTCACGTCTGAAGTATAGACGGGACAGTGAGTTGGGTGACTCTGGGCGCAGAACTGGACCGGAGTCAACCCCGCCCGGCAAAGGTTTGGTATACAGACTCAGAACCCCACATGTATATGTATTTCTGGCTATTTATGTAGCGCCTTTTAAGAACCATGCACACAACATGCGTTAGGCATGGCTGTGTGACAGATCTAAAAAGGTGTGACTTAAGAATGGCTGAAGTTGATTATTGAGCAGTCTGTGGCAGAACAGTAGGTAATTTCAGTGGGGGACTGTACCAGCAGGACATCCAATGCGTAAGAAAGTAGTGTATGACGAACGCAATGATTGTCAACCCAGCTGAGTAGAAATGGGAGGAGAAAACTTGCTGATGTATACTCTGGAATCGCACCTACTCTCACCCCGCCCCATGAGGAGGATTTTGCATACAATCCTGCGAATCTTCTAGGGCCGAGAAGAGTAGGGTGCACATTTCAACTACATGTATATCCCATTAATGCCCTGGGGAACTGCATCCGAACTGGAGATGTATAGTCTGAACTGCCAACGAGAGGACCTTTCTCCTTCCGCCTGTAAATGCCACTCTGAATAATACGGTGGTCATCTGTATGAAAACGATCTTTGTCGCAATATCGACTTTTAATCAAACAAAAATAAAGTTTTTTTATAGAGAAATATTGATAAATATACATATGAAAAACAATGAAAAAAACGGCTCCGTATACAGCATAAAGCTCACTGGTGACTATAATATTGAAACTCCTACAGAAATCACTTTGATAAAAGAATTAACCAATTAACGATTCGATCGATGAAGCAAATACCTCATGTATAGCGACTATTATACAGATTTAACAGAAAACCTACAGAAGCATGAAAATTTCCAATGACACTATAAGTAGAAACAAAATACTACAAGTAGAAACAAACTGTGAAAACACCAAGTCTCGAATCACACAACTCCCAAAACGATAATTTCACGATTTAGAAATCCGCTGAGTATAACAAAAACAAAATAGTTTTAAAGATCTGTAGCGTTAGCATAACATATGCATGACTTAAGCATATGTATATAGGCGGGAAAAGCCACTCAGTTCATTCGCTAATGTGCCACTACTATAATCAATACTGCATAAGAAATCATCTTTTTACACTTTTATATTTTGTAAACTTTGAGATTGAGTTTAAGAACGAGATTCTTCGTTATGTTTGAGTTGAAAACGTAACATGCGCAACCTACTAAACAATGGCGTATTTAGGAACTGCAGGCCGGTAAGGAAACCAATTATGCTCCTGGAAAAAGTGGAAATGGTCTCAATTTGGAATACATGAGTGAACCTTTTGAAGCTAAAAACGCCCCTTCGGTACCTCGAGAAATAGTTTGACATTGGACAAACACGTCCGAAAAAAGTGAAAAAATTGAAGACAAATTCAGTCATGGGTTAGACTCGTTAGAGGTATGGCAGGCTACTAAATACGCCACTGGTGCTAAAACATTAGTAACGGGTATTCTTCATAACAAATCCTTACTCGCCTTATTGAGAATAGTTTTCGGCTAGTGTCATTTGAGGCGAAAGAGGTCAAAATTGCACAGAAAACAAGCAGCTTTGTGTTGCAAATGTACACGGTTTTCTATAGCGACCATATGTACTACATACAAGGCTTGTTATCTATAGACCTCGGCTTAATATATATATAGACTGTCAACCTCTATTTCAAGCTGCAATATTTGCTTATCGCAGTTATATTGTGAAACGTCTTTGTAGCAACTGTCGAAGCAATCGTTCTGGTTTCCAATCCGACAATGTCCTCATCGTTGCTTGAGATGATTTGCGAGTATTCTAGATCGGGGTAACAGTTCTCTGCGTCTTGAAGGCCTGTCGGAAGAGCTGCTGCGGCAGAGGTGACCTAGACGACCTCTCGACCAGAGAGGGAGGCATGCGGGCGCTGAGCAGGGCGGGATGGATGCGCGGAGGACTGGACAGACCCAGGGTGGGAATCACTGACCCGTAGAGGAACTGACAGTCGAGCGGCTCCCATGTCGACGGTCGCGGACAGGGGTCAGCGGCTGGTCCCTCACCGCATGAGCGTCGTCCTCCTCCGGCGTGGAACATCGGCGACTTAGCGGCCTCCATCGGCGAGCTGGACATCGCCAAGCCTAGCAACCGATTCTGCTGGGCTGCGACGCTAGGCAGAAGGCCGGCGCCCGCAGTGGGCGGAGCCTGTAGCCCGGCGCAGCGGGGTCCGTAGAAACCGAAAGGGCCGGAGCCAGTGGCCGGGGGCAGGCAGGCGGCGTATGAGTAGTGGGCGAGGGAGGCTGCAGCGGCGTTCATCAGGTAGGCATAGAGACCAGGATCAGCTGCAGCTGCAGCCATCCCATAAGGCCAAGCGGCCATCGACAACCGCTGGCGCTTGTCTTTCATGCGGCGATTCTGGAACCAAACCTATGACAGATGAAGAAAACCAATCCATCAATCAAATCAAAATCATCGAAAGCAGACAAGGAAGAGATTCTTCAAGTGGCGCTATACAAATGCACAGTAGCACCATTCATTCATTCACTCATTCATTCATTCGTTCGTTCATTCGTTCATTCGTTCATTCATTTCAGTAGAGGAAATAGTCAGGTGAAGTGATTAATCGAAATCAGATGTTGTTCTGAACTACACCCTTACCACTTGCGCCTCTGACTAGTTTTTCAGAGGCGCTCTACAAATTTCTGATTACGATTACAATTACAGTATACTAGACCTATTGTCAGTCGGAAGATCAGGCAGCGAGGGAGAGGACCTATGGACACCCGCCATAATGTACCGAGGCTAAGAAAATGAAGTCGCTAACACTTCATACCAATGGTGCCGTCAAGGCTATAGCTTAAGGTACTCTTCTTCATCTTTTTCTTAAAGTTTTTATTAGATTTGTCAACAGTATCATCCTGTTTCTCATAATCTAATCTAATCTAATCTAAAAAGAATTATATAGCGCCGCTGTCATAATGCCTGAGGCATCGATCGATGGTCGCTTCAAGTGAAATCGTTATCAAAATCATAATCCATTGCAGAAGTCCAGTCGAATTCCGATATAGGTCAGAGAAACCAGAAGTTAGGGTACGGTGGGTAAGCAAGTTGAAAGAGACGAGTCTAAAGTTTAGACCTGAATGACATCAAAGAACCGACAGAACGAAAAGAACTTGGCAGCGAATTTCAAAGCCGTGGACCAGCAAACGAGAACAGAAGAGAACCCTACATCGTCCTGCATTGTTAGAGGAACAATAAGAATCAGTGTCCATTGATCGAGTGCAATATTTGTTGGTTTGACGGGTGAGCAGAGAACAGAGATAGGTCGGCTGATTTAAATGTAGTACTTTGTGAACTACAAGAAAGATTTTAAGCTGGATTCTTTGCTCGAGTGGCAAGCAATGTAACGATTTCACTATTGGTGTAATATGCTGATATTTAAGTGCTTTTGTTATGGCTCTAGCCAGAGAATTTTGAACCAGGTGTAGTTGATGTAGAGCTCTCTGTGAGGCCAATAAGAAGTGAGTTACCGCAGTCAAGCTTGCTGGAAAAGAATGCATAATTAGTTTCCAACAGGCTTGGCTGCTGTAGCTCGCCTACCCTCCTCCTCCTCCTCCTCCTCCTCCTCCTCCTCCTCCTCCTCCTCCTCCTCCTCCTCCTCCTCCTCCTCTTCCTCCTCCTCCTCCTCCTCTACATCCTCCTCCTCCTCCTCCTCCTCATCATCATTAGGAACAGCAGCAGCAGCAACAACAACAATAGAAATAACTGATAATAAAAATAATAGCAGTATATAAATGGATAACAATATGAGAAACAAAGTTGGTCCTATACAGACCAAATTTGTTTCGCATGTTGTGTGTATATTAGTGTAATTTCTTTCACAAAATCATATAGCGGCTTTACAAGAGAAAGTCTTCATCGGCTTTCCCGATCTGGCAAAACAAAACCACGATCGATCAGCCTGGTTTCGAACCCCTTGCGGATGAATACCTTGATCGTGCATTCGGGTAGGTTGAGCAGGTTGGCCAGTTCGCATCTCCTCGGCCGGGAGACGTAGTTTTCTTTGAGGAACTCTCGTTCAAGTCTCGACAGCTGTTCTCGCGTAAATGCAGTCCGGTATCTGCGCAGTTGGTTCTCATCGACCACCGATGAACTGCTTCCTGTTTAGACAAGAAACACACGCATCATGCAGATATTTTAGTAATTACATGAGCAACGCAGACAATATTGGCTAATTAATAATTTAAAAAGGGATACAGAGGGTTTAATTGTAGACCGAATTCATGTCAACAAACAAAGCAACATTAAGTTGCAGTTAGATTGGTATGGGGCATATACGATGTATGGCATTTGAGGATGATGATGATGATGATGAGATATGATGATGATGATGATGATGATGATGATGATGAAGATGACGACGATGATGATGATGATGATGATGATGATGACACTGACGATTACTACAATGATAATGACTGTAAGAATTCCATTTATGATAACGACGACGACTACGACGATGACGCAGATGATTCCGATTATGATAACGATGATGATGATGATGACGATTATCATTATGACGACAATGATTTTAACCGCTAACTAAGACATTGCAGTTGAGGACGATGGTGACGTTCACGGTGCCGTTGTAGCTGATAATAACCATGGCCATGATGATGATGATGATGATGATGATGAAGATGATAATGATGATGACGATGATGATGATGATGATGATGACATGGATAATATTAACTAGTAAGAAATGATGACAGTTGGTCGGCCTACCTTTGTTGCCATGGTGGCCTAGTGAGCGGCTGTCCCTTTGATGTCCGTGCAAGTCGGCGTCCTGTGTCTTTGACGGCGACGATGAAATGGAGTTGTTCCGGTTCCACTCAACGACTTCAGCTGTTCCGTCGACATCATCGTCGTCGTCGTTGTTAGTCTGTCTATCGCTCGCCGTTGTAGTCATCATCATCATCGCTTCTCGGCATCTGACGTCGTCGCTCGAACAACTGTAGTCGTCATCATCATCGCTGTCGTCGTTGTTGATGCAGTCGCTGCCAGCGTCGTCTCGGCGCGAATAGTCTATGCAATGCTTCGGAGCAGAAGCACCAGCAGCATTTCGCTCCTCATCCTTCCATTCGCCTGATGAGTAGATGCGGCAGGTGGGCGGCTGGAGGGCAACGGGTGCAAAGGCCCCTCTTGTTGGTCGACGGTCGGGGTGCAGAAGGACAGGGCCATCTTCGAAAGGCCGATGGATCAGCGTGGCCGCCTGCTTCTGAAGCTGATGCTTGTCGGGTGGAGATGCGGATCGGTGAGGGTTCGACGTTTCCTCTGATACCCGACCTGTCACTTCCGGTGACCCGACCTCTAAGATTGTTCCTTCGACGGAGGACTCGTCATCGTAGGCATCGCTCAGTCGACGCTGCATTTTTCTTCAAATTCGGAGGAAACTAAGCTTCAAAGGTAACGGCAAACTTCAAAGGCCTTTGAATAAGAACGGCCAATCAAGCATTCAATTTTTTTTCTGCCCTGATGCGGCTTCCCTTGAACTATTTCACAACGGATTCGTAGTCACTTTAAAAAAAAACTATTTAAGGCATCTGACTTCAATGTCTTCTGCAGCTTTTCACTGCTATTCTCGCAATTATTAATATACTCTGCAAGCTAGAACATAAACTGTAGGTCTATCTCAACAGTGCAGTCAATACAAGCTTCAGCGTGTTCAAATCTCACTTAAATTGCAGATTCTGCAAATCTTGCCTAACACTGTCTGTTCTAGAACATGTTCCCTTCTTATGTGCAAGTCTGCCGAACAAAAAATGACCAATATGTAACTGCGCTTAGTTCTTTTAAACGATCGCAACGTCCTGTAATTGTGCGCATAAAATTTCGGCTCCTTTTATCTCCGTCCGATTTAAGTCCTAATAAAGTTACGTCGGTTGTCATACGGTTATAATCATGCGTCTTCTTAAATAGTCCGTTAATATCCGGTTCGTTCGTCAGTTTATCAAGAAATCGTCCAAAGAAATCATAAAAACGTAATTGCTCCTCGCAAGGGCGACCAATCAGCGTCGCCTTTGCCGTAATTGACGGACGAACGATTCACGCCCTCCGGCCGCAGAAGTCTTGGCTAATGGGCGGAGCTTGTGGCTGATTTTGACGTAGGACACGCCCCTCGTTTGTCACAATAAACTTTAATGGTGCGTCTCTCAAGCAGAAGATGTCGCTTACGAAACGGCTTTCTTTGTAGAACAAACACAGCCATTATATGCAAATTCACGGTTTATGACGAATTTTCGGCCCACGATTCCGAGCTTTAGTCGAATTTTACCGTCACAGCCGCGATATCCAAGTAGGCGTCCACGGAGAAGCAGACAATCAATCGACAGAGGTGGTCAGACGCGGTGTCCAGTCCCTTGCAGGACCCAGTGCAGTTTTTATAGCACTTTTCACTTATTAACAGGTAGCTCTTGCGTCATAATAACATTTTATAGACAATCTAACAGATTGCTGCTAACAGTGGGAGCTAAAAATCCCTTGACTACAGGACTGAGATACAACCCCAGGCATTGCACTGGACCATCGCATGAAAATAAATGCCTTCAGCAATATATATATATACATATATATATATATATAGGGCTTTCTAAATGTAGTCTTTAATAGGCCTCTTTAAATATGCGTCCACAACGACCTGTGACCCACAGATGTAGGTTGTGGCATTGACCTGCCATAGATACGCCTGCATAATAGGCCTATAGTAGGCCTATGCCAATTGAGCATATGTAGGTCTTTTGTTACCAACAAAATGGTACTGTTGTATTAATTTCAATTAGCATTTAATGCACATATTTTGAAGCTGTGAAAAGATCAATAGATTTCAATCGTCAATGATTTCTAGTCCTTGTGCATGCTGGCCATAAAAGAATCGAGATATTATTATAGGCCGCAATGCAAACATGTATACACAGGCTATATACACTTACATTAGCCCTATAGGCCTATATAGACTAATTACACTTAGGCCTATCTGCAATTGTAATATCTACATGAAGACCTATGAAACAGTCAAGCAAACAAAGCAGACCTAAGCGTTTTTGCAAAAGCAGATCGAACTAATCTAAATACAATACGTCACGTAACTAGCTCCATTCAGGGTCGCTAAAGATTTTGGTATACGGATATACGCTGGGCGTCTATACATGTGCATCTTCGGCTTAATATCTTCAGCCGAATATCTTCAGCCGAATATCTTCAGCCGAATATCTTCAGCCGAATATCTTCAGTCGAATGTCTTCATCCGAATATATTTTCAGCCGAATATATCTTCAGTCGAATATTTTCAGTCGAATATATTCTGACGTATAAATATACATGTATATGTATATGTGGCTAAGCCTCTTTAATTTATCGTCTGCCCGTTTTAAAAATGGAGGTCAGAGGGGCGTCAGGATATAACGACATTTATTGGGTCGACTGCAGTCGACATAATCCGTTCAAGTGACGAGACAATTTCCCCAGACAACCAACGCCTATCGCCTCCATCTCTTTCCCTCTGCCTCTCTGTCTGTCTGTCTGTCGACCAAGACAACGAGATCTCATCGTCAATTCTCGCGCGATGATCTTGACAAATCTACGTCTCCATAGCGCTAGATAATTGTCGCCTCTTCTCTGGACCATAATGCCCCGTAATCTCGCGGGTAATCTCGGAGTCACGCCACTCAGAAATTGAACCAATATCTGTCGGCGCCCTATCGCCGTTTCGATCGCCTATTATAAAGCAAATCTCGCCGACGCGAGAACGAAAACACTCTTCTGGTCTCGCGATAAATCGCAGCAACGAGAGAGTGATCGTTGCGAAGTAGTTATCACCGGAAATCATGATGGAGCGCCGTGACTGGCGCGTTCTTAAAGATAAGGACTTTCTGAGCGGTCGGCGTAGTGATACGTGAACCGACGCGAGCGCAAGGATAAACATCAGTGTGTCTGTGTTTATATAGGATGCGTCTGCGTTTATATAGCCCTCTTCTTTATAGTATTTCCGTTTTGACGGGATTTTGCTCATCTCTTGCCATTTTAATGATCTAGTTTTGGACATCTGAATTATATATCCTATAGTCGTGGCGATAAATCTTCAATTGTTTCGCAGTAATTCTCAAATCAGACGCCAGGCGTTTCAGGCAATGGCTGATCCAGGTTCAGATGTCAGATCAAATTTAATGTGGTTAGGTGTAGTAAGAAGGGAAGAACTTAGGATCTGTTTTAGGCATCAGCAACTTTTGCCGATCTTCTATGCCGCGGTAAAAGTTTCATCACCTTTTATGACGTCCTTCCCTTATTTATAAGAATTTCACAGAATTTCAAAGAACTTGTCTATTAGTTGCAAAGATATTTATTAATTTTTAAACTTTCCCATGAATTTTAATTACCTTTTTAGTATAGGTGTCCATCGCCCAAACCGGTTTGGGGTCAACTCAGTGGCGTACCTTGTCATAAATCAAATACAGGGTCATGACCCGAATGACCCTCATTGGATTCGCCCTTGGAATAGCAGTAAGATCGTCTGTAGAAGACAGAATCTTTGTTTTGCTGTCAAGAAATAGCGGCTGATCTAGGATTTGAAGTTACAATGGAACCTGTGATCTATACAGATAATATAATCAATAATTGAGGGATCCGCCACTGATATACATTACTTATTACTATTAATGTTAGGACACGTTATTACTTAGAATTAATTACATTTTAATACTTATTACATATTATTACTTATTACTAATTATCTATCATTATTTCTAACAAATTATTACTTATTACTAATTACATATATTTACTTATCACATATAATTACTTATTACATATTATTACTTATTACTAATTATTAACTCTTACATTATTAAATAGTATTACTTATTACATAATATTACTTATTGCACCTTATTTTTATTATTAATTATTAATTATTATTACTTCTTAGACATATTAAGCTGTTAGAATCTGTTTAGATCAATCGGCGTTATTTAGTGTAAGGCTGGGTGGCTGCGTGGATCAGGGTGTAGGCCTACGTGCAGCCTGGTTACAAATGGCGTCGTTCATTGTTATGAGGACAACAATAGATGTGTGGGATGAGATGACACCTGCCAATGTCATGGCAACGCCCGGGCTAATTCGTTGGCGCCCGTCTTTAGTAGCTGCAGTCAAGTGCCCCAGCTCCTCATCTAACCTCGCTGATCGTTAATAACTCGGCAGACATTTGCCGTAGAATGAGACAACAATTCAATGTTCAATCTTAGAATAAAGAAGTAGGCCAATATTTAAATAACATAGAAGGATATTGACCTATCTTTCAGTTGGTTGCGCTCTGCGTGTGTGCGAGAGCCCGCAAGCGGTGACTTTCTAGCCTTCTCATTACTCATTACATATTAATACTTATTACTTATAAATAATTATTACATAGGATTACTAATTATTAATCATTACATTATTACATAGCATTACTTATTACACTTATTACTTATTAATAATTATTACATATTATTACTAATTATTAATCATTACATTATTAAATAGTATTACTTATTACATAATATTACTTATTGCACCTTATTACTTATTATTAATTATTACTTATGATTACTCCTTAGATATATTAAGTTGTCAGAATGTGATTTGACCTTCTTCTTTATGTTCTCTGCCCCTCGGCAGGTTCGTATGTCCAATGACGCCATCTTTCTCTGTTCTGTGCCTCTCTCTTCAGTCCACTGTATCCCTCCTCTGTCATCATCCAGTCCAGTAGCATTGCTCTTGGTCTTCCACGTGTTCTTTTTCCCTCCATTCTTCCTTCGATGATGTCTTTTAATAGGGTGTCCCCTCTCAGGATGTGGCCGATCCATTTTCTCTGTCGTCCGCGTATAGTGCCTATCAAGGATCTTTTTTCCTCTACCAGCTGCAATATTTCTTCATTGGTTCTTCGCTCCCTCCAGCTGACTCTCTCCATTTTACGCCAAATCCACATCTCGAAGGCCTCTAGTCTTTTAATGTCCTCCTTCCGCATTGTCCACGTCTCTGAGCCATACTGGACGACACTCCATACCAATGTTTTAACCATTCTCTTTTTTAGCTTCCTGTTTAGACTGCCTCTGAGTAGCTCCCTCCTTTTATAAAATGCATCCTTTCCCATAGCTATCCTTCTTTTTATTTCCACTTGGCACCTTGCATCGTCCGTAACCATACTTCCCAGATAGCAGAACTTCTCTGGGAGGTCTGATTTGACCTATCGGCGTTATTTAGCGTTATTTAATGTTATTTAGCGTTATTTAGTGTTATTTAGCGTTATTTAATGTTATTTAGCGTTATTTAGTGTTAGTTAGCGTTAGTTAGTGTTATTTAGCGTTATTTAGTGTTATTTAGCGTGATTTAGCGTTATTTAGTTTTCTCATGCCGATATTTTCTGTCCTTAATGACTTCAACTTCCTTTATAGACGAACGCAGAGAGCGCCTTTGAGTTGGTTCCCTTGAGGAGACGCTATGTTGATTTTCAAGCAGAATAACTATTGCAGTTCAGAGCGACGCTTTACATGTTGACAGACACGCAGTAGAAAATTGAAACCATTCTGTTCGATCATGGTTTCGTGTTGTCACGAGGCCTGGAACGCCTGTGATGAGTTTCTGTCGAAAAGGGCGCTATATAAGTTTGTGTTACAATGCAAAATTGTAAATTCCTATTGCCTATACGCACTAGTAGCCTATGTAGTCAAGATCTATACGTACTATGTACTGCATCGGGAAGCATCGGTTCCATTATAGTCCAAAACATTCATGAAGCTTCTCTAGGCTGCGTTTGTGTGAGGAAGAAAGGTGCTATATTAAGAGTATAGTACATACATATATACATACATACATTTACATATATATATATACATACATACATGCATGCATACATCCATACATATATATATACACATAAATACGTGCATACATTATATACATATCAACATACTTATATACATACATAAATATTTACATACATACATCATATAGCGAGTTATTCTTAAAACTGCAATTAACTTTCTTCCTCCGAGTCTTTTGATCATGCATTCCTTTTGACCGGCGCATGCACAAGAGGGGAGAAGGGGAATGACCCCAACCATACCCTCCCTCGATTATAGCCACCCCCTCTCTGCTAACGAGAATCTTTTACCGCCATTTGCTCAGATACGTGGTGCAGTTTTTATGTCAAAACTGTCGCCGTCTGCTGCTCTTCACGTCTTCATGACGTATGTTTGCCTTGAGCGACAGTGCGCATGCGCCTTTAGTGCTCTGCCTTCAGGTAAGCGTTCGACATCTTCCTGCGCTATCACGAGTTTTTTAAAGCTGTGTATATGTGGAGATTTATTTATAGCGCTACTATAAAATATATCTCATAAATTCGTCTGCTACGCACCGGTAAATGAACGGTTGTCTCGTTGTTAGGTTCCCGCTGTATTTATCTTGGTATTTTATAGCGCTTCAGCAAGTTCATAAAAGCGATTGTAACTATATCTGTCCCAACTTGCAGCTGAATATATATCCTGAGTTGTGAAGAACGGCAAGTTCGTCTGTGTGTACGAATGATGCTTTGTGTACGCTAGAGGAGACACGCAGACACGTAGAGACAAGTGTAGACATACTCCCGTCCACGGTTGACTGATGACGCGTATTTACTCAGATATGTCTGGTTCGGATTGCGCCAGAGATAAAGAATGACAATGAAATGTTATCCTATTTGCACACTTCAGTCAGAATGTCCTTCAACTCAATGTAAAACCACTCCCATGATGTCCTGTATGTCCTTGACCTTCCTTCCGTTGGCACGCTTCCATAGTGGCTGACTGACAAATGGCCGGAACATCTCCACTGCGTCCAGGGTTTGAATTCCATGAAATATGCATTGATTGCAACTGAAAGTCTAGCTGTAGTGACATAGACATACTACATTTGCAATCCAGTTATATGGATTACGAGTTTCGAAGCCACTATCTATAGTGATGCTATGTGCGGTATTAATAGCACCGATGTTGAGGCACATCTTAAATAAGCTATTACCTTACCTTACTGATACAAGCACATGTTGTACTCAGCTGTATGTATAGACCTATATACATATTCACGAAAAGGTAAAGTCGTCTTAAGAATAACAAAGGTGCTACGTAAATGAACAAAATACAACCAGTCACGTGTGTTCATGCATATTCATAAATATATGTATATTCGTGCAAATGTAGGCCTATATATGTAAACGCTATGCATATATAGGGTAATGCGTTGATGCATTAAACATTTCAACACGTAATTAGTTAAGACTGCGCTCTAAAACTCTTCAACTAAAATTGTATACATACCGGTAAGCAAAGATGTTTACAAATAAACAATAAATATGTAAGTAAGTCATCAACAGATGTGATGTCATCTGTCAATCACAGCGAGAATCATTTTCCTTGATGGCTGTATATAAATAAATAAAAATATAAATAGATAGGTAGATAGATGGATGGATGGATGGATGGATGGATGGGTCGATCGATCGATACATAGACAGATAGATAGATAGATAGATAGATAGATAGATAGATAGATAGGAATGTATGGGCCTACACGGGTGAGCGTGCTTTGATGGCGTGGCCATTTCCAACATAGCGGAGCAATACACACTTACAGTAGAACACGCATGCAGCATGCATTCGAAAGCTGAAGAAAACAATCACTTCGCAAGGTTCTTTGAAAAGGCCATATTTGTAGGCCTACAGCTCATTTCCTTTAATTCTCGAAGCTCGACTATATGTAGGCCTATACGAGCTTGCAGAAGACTTTTTCAACGAAGTTAATTTTTTTAAAAATACGCCTGAGCTGCAGGAAAACGACTGTAACCTCTAAAAACGAAAGCCTGTCAATAAAAAATGCTCACGAAACACGGCTATCGATCTTTGGACGAGTTCCTGTTAAGAAGAGAATAAACAGCCATATATAATTAACCCTGGGCAAACACAATAAAGCAAAACATAGACTGAGAGGCCGTTGTTACAAGATAACTTCAAGTGAATTAAGCAGTGTCTTGGCTGCCTGCTATAAGCATAAACTTCTTGGGACATTGTTCTGATACAGTTTTAAACGCTGTTTATACTAATAAAGCTCTTAGATGTTAACGGCATTGTTTAAAGTCGTCATTAAAATTAACGACCCTTAATGAGATCTGTCCCTGCTAGTTCAATAATTATTATGGGCCGATTAAATCTTCAAAGAACAGACCGGTCGTTGAAAGGTTGTTTTCCAAACAATGACTTTGTTATAGGCAATTAACTAATCAGTTAATTAAACTGCCGGCTTTAAACTGCCGACTTTTTCACTGTTTCGAAGCTCCTCCAGTCTTAAGTAGAGACTCTCAACTGCAACGCTTCTGAAGTAGGTAGTATATACATCCGTCTTGACTGAAGGGCCTCTCGTGTTAATTAGGTCCTCCGAAATGTCTTGCAGTCGAGTTATATGCTTGCTACCTACGAAGAGATGACGTGTATGTAGAGTTGCCCAGCAATTCGTAACACCCAAAAGTATCAGACAAGCAGAAAAATTTGTTGGGCTACAAAATAATGGACCACGTATGGAAAATCTGCGAGAGAATTTTTGAGTGGATTGGAAAAGGTGTTGTACGTTACTTCGAAGCTGCTTTGTGCTACCTCACTAGTAATATTTCATTCTGTAATGCTGATTGCGCCTTATTGAAATTGTGTCGTTGCGTAGTAGATATGTCAGCCTACTAATCGCCCACAAAAGGTCATATAAAAGCTTCAGTGAGCAAGTACCGTGCAGAGGTCATAAATTTCTCCAAAAATAAAACAATTATTTTGAGTATAATCTCTAAAATTTCTGCAAATATATATAGACTATTATATGTATGAAAATCGTCTGTAATCAGGAATTCATGAGGCGCAGTGGCGACAGTGACGGGGAATATGGCGAATTCTTTTAAGAAGATAGACGGAGCACTATATAGGATACTAGAAGGGGGATGGAGGGCGATACACATTAAAGATGATCAGTATCATGATAGAAAGTTTAAGAGTTAGTGACGCGCATTCGAACGAGTGTAAAAGTAAACAGGTGAATATAGAACGGTGGCAAGTTCCCGAGTGAGACGACAATGCCCCAACCAGTTATGTTGGGAGGGGTTGAAGATTTGGAGGGGCAATGTCATACTGTAGAGACGGCAGCCAAGAGGAATACATTCTTGATATTGAGCAGAAGTTGTCTTTAAATTGGTCCAGGTTTCAGATATGGCAAATATGGCAATCGGGAGACAGAAGAGAGAGCTGTGTCTTTAGTTTCTTGTGAGGATAAAGGACGGAGAAGCGATCTTTATTGAGCTATGTTTAGCATATAGTAGACGCTACTGGAGGATGAGTTTAGAGGAGGAGTAGGAGGAGGAGGAGGAGGAGGAGGAGGAGGCGGAAGAAGAGGAGGAGGATTGCAGATCTTGAGGCCAAGATTGGGGTGGATGCTTCCGTAGAGTAGGATTAATATCGTGAAGAGGGTATGGCGGGTAGGTGCTGCTGTGATAGTCTGAGGAAAGAGATTAGAAAGAGCGGTAAAGGACTGAAGAAGGGATATTCATACGTCGTTGTCGCAGTGCCAAAACTGAACCGAATTAGACTATTGGTTGTTAGAGGTGTGTAGACAAATTCGAGATGGGAGGGTACCTGATATGGAAGGCGGTCGTACATCGTAGCTTGAACTTGTAAAGAATGATAGACATATAGGCCCATATCATGTGACGGGGTTTAAGATGGAGTCTGCGTTGAACGGAGCTAACATGGCGGCAAGCAGAGATGCAAGTAAAACAAAGGGTGCATGATGGCAGCGAATATTAGGAGATAGAGCTATATGAAGTTGCAAAACAGATATGAAACGAACTCAGCAAAAAGAGAAGATAAATTCATGAAAATATAAGAAGTAAGCTTGTCGAAGGAGACGCTGAAAGGTTAGGATATGCAGATGACGTAAACAGCAACCGCTGGATTCCGCTGACCCACTTTCGTAACTAGTTTGCAGAAGAAATTAATTATCATTATAAGTTTTTTAACCATCTGAAACGTTAATAAGTACTTGAGAAAATTTAAAGACACAATAACTCTCTTACTTTCAACGACATAAAACTTTCCGATCTAAACTTCAATTATAAACGCCTGCCAATCGCCCGTAAGTGGGCCGCAACGAAGTAGGTCAAAATTGACTAATCATTAGCAGATACTCGACTTATGTATTACGTCATAATGTACTAACCTAACATTTTGCGCCCAAAAGAAGCTGAATCTCGGTCGCCCTCTATTAATAATCAATATAAGCGTTTTCAGCGAATTTCCTTATAGGGGCGTAATTGTATCCAAAATATTGATCCACCTGTAGCCTATTTTTGGTAGCAATTTTATGCCTGTTTTACGAAAACAAATTATAAATCTACAAGTTGCATTAAAAATCAATACTCATCGCTGTATTTTTAAACTATAGGTAATGTTGCATAAAGACATCCACACTTTATTGCAAAAAATCAACTTTAGTATAGGAAAGTCAGTTCAACAAAATATATTGATAAAGTGATCTACCCTTTTTCTTAGAGAGCATAGTTATATGAAATTTCTCTACCGTGACATTTCCTCGGATCATCTCTCATCCAATGTCTTTCCGGACGAACGTGCATATATATTATTATTATTCTCATTTATTTTATTTTAATTTATTAATATCAAATATTAATTCTATCAGCTTCCTGAAATAGTTGGCCTTTCTTTGCCTTTTTTCCGTAAGCACTTGAAAAAAGTTTTTTTCTTGATAGGTAGAGGAGCTTCTGCCGGAGAGGTGCCATACAAATTCACGATTACAAATCACATGTAATAAATAAATTCTACATTTCCATTCTGACTGCACGCGTGCATTACAGGGGCCATGGATTCAAACAAACGCACGAACGGCAATCATAGTTACCCAACCCCTAGTCGTGGGTGGCTTTGAGATTTATTGCATAGCTGGCTACCTGCATGAGTATACCTGTCGGAGACACTGAGTGTCTCAAATGAATGGAACTATAACTACACTTACACGAGCCTGGATGTCGCCAACACCGCCAAGTCATTGTTCTCATACAGGGCCTTAATTCAGTTCTTTGGAAGCAATAAACACTTCGTCTTAGAATTCGAGAACTGTCTTGTTTCTCACCAAAACGTAGATACGCATCATTTACAGCGCACGTCTCTTGCCAACTAAACCATATTAACCCAGGGCTTTATTATATTAAGTCGTTGTCAACCAGATTGTAAACGCCTGTTTTATGATGTCCCGCTGTATAGACCCCACAGTCGGGTAAAGTGTGGAGGAAGGGGCTTGGGGAGGAAGTCCCCCAAACCGACCACTTTATGAACCTGGTCTAAGAAGCTTCGCGTGAAAGCCGCGTCGGTCACAGGGAGACAATTTGAATTCATCAGATGCGATAATTGGCGGTAACTTCATGAAGAGTCGCCGACGTTCAGGTGATCTTTGCAGGGCATTCGACGCCATTAGCGCCCCGTCGGCTGCCTTTGATGTCCCATCATTCGCCGGAGTTTCTGAGGTTAAGCTAGTTGCTTTACGAGCACTTGTTACTAATATACACGTAGCTGCTGGTCAAACACTCGGACCTTGTCGTCGGTGGAGCGAGGATGACGACAACCGCTCACAGCCAGCGAATACCGGAAACAGGGATGTTATTTGCTTGCACCAGAAGCAGAGGCGCTGCAGAGTTGAGCGGTGATTTCACGCTTCGCTGGACACGGGGTTCTTTCAAGTCAACAAAGGGCCAACTAGCTATTTAGCGGGACAATCGGTTATATCAGAAATGCACTCACTGCCCCTATATAGAGACAGTTCGCTTTTTATCAAAATCGCTGTAAATTCCGAACTGGGGTTGCTTAGGTGCGGGCAGCTAATAGTCACCCGCTAACTATAGTTGGTCATTTGGGGTGCAGGGTAAAACGGGTTGTGTTCCATTCTGGATGGAAGTTGCGCGGCCCTTTTAAGGGACAGGGTATAAATGACGTCAGAGGGGCAGAGGGGTACTTGTGTAAACTCTCTTTCGCCGATCTTCCGATGCGAAAAGTAAACACGAATATTACGGCATTACGAACCGCATCAGCCTGCATGAAACGGTTTATAATCGGTTCTAAGAAGGTGACAATTTGTCTGTGTTACGTGCTCGGGATACTTAATTATGTCTGTCCATCTGTCTGTCTGTCTCTTTCTCTCTCTGTCTGTCTCGTTCTGTCTGTCTCTTTCCCTGTCTGTCTCTTTTCTGTCTGTGCGTGTATTTGTTTGTTTGTCTGTCTGTCTCTTTCTCTCTCTATTTCTCTCTCTGTCTCTCTCGTTCTGTCTGTCTGTCTGTCTCGTTCTGTCTGTCTGTCTCGTTCTGTCTGTCTGTCTCGTTCTGTCTGTCTGTCTCTTTCTCTGTCTGTCTGTCCGTCTGTCTGAATGTGATGTGTGCATAAATGGCGGGATGATGTTTGGTGTCTTAAAATCAAATTACCAATCACTTGACCCATAATCTGTGATTTCGGGTCAAATAGGTCACGTTTAAATTTCCGCTAATTTCATGAGCATAGTCACAAGACGAAGGCAGAGATAAAGCCTCGCTAACAGGTTAAGAAAAACACTATATAAATAGTCAATTACATCATACCTACATACATACATATATACCTACGTATACCTACATACATACATACAGTACTTACATACATACATGCATGGATACATACATACATACATCACTAGCCTGGGTGGATAGTTACTTCGGTAAGGGGTTAGCATGGCGCCTCGGTGTAGAAGATGGTGGATCAAATCCCGACTTTAACCATATTTCAGATATTTTTCTCAGAACACAAAATGGCGTGGTGTCCATTAAAACATGGAGCAGACGAGTACACATTATGAAGGAGCTTCAACCGACATATTGTAAAAGAGTAGAGTATACATTCATGGAGGCTTTGGAAGCCATATATATGTATATATATATATATATCGATATGAAAAGGCCTACACGTATATACAATAAATAGGTCGGATCGGTCGATGTACCTTCTAAGCTTTGGCTAAGAGTTGCAGATAAAGTTCTTGAATTTCTTGCCTCCTTACTCGTTTACTTAAGCCTACGTAACATTCGTTGGTATGATCGCTATGTTTATTCTTTCTTTATCATTCCTTATATTCAAGAACACTTCGGGCTATACAAAATATAAAATTTAGATATTAGATACTATTAGATTCAATCAGGCAAAAAACATGATCAATAGAGGATTTAGGCGATTTTTGCTCAAGACTCTCGCAAACACAACTTTTGCAGCCAATAATTTGCATATCGACAAGTAAGATATGCTTAAATCTAATTATTTCGATCCTGTGAGCGTTTGCTAAAGTCATTGTCATCGCAAAAAAACCTGCTTATCTGACGATAAAAAGATAACGGACGAAATATACTTATTAAACATATAGATGCAAGTTGCGCTGCTTGCAATTCGCTGTACAAATTTAGACAGCTTATTTCAAGTCATTTTCCTCTGTTGTATACACATTGAGTCCCTCTGGTGTTGAGAACAGTAGTCACTTTGAAGGAAGTATTGTCTGCTAACTAGACCACGTGACTGGATACGGAAGTGTGACGCGAAGTCGGCTGTCCTCTTTCATGGCCTCTCTAATGGTTTCGTTGGCTTTGTCGTTACCTGACCAAGAACGCCTCGCCACCTGCGAACAACGGCATCGACTGATACATGTACTATCACCTCAAATGTGCATAGAAGAATATTAGACGTATATCTAAGTAATCCTAAAATCAGATGCTATTCAAGTCCGTTAAGTAAACTATATACATTCACTACCACCAACTTCTCTTTCTCTTATTTCATTTCGCAAACAACTGAAGACATTTTTCCAGCTAACTGCGCTTTTGAGATGAATTCATAAATTAGTGCGATATGAATATCTTATTAATAATAATAAACAAAATGACCCACGACATCCTCTTTATTAACAAACTACAGAGGTGTTATCATCATCCTACATATACCCCCATTAATAATTTACAAAAGGATTCTGATTACACAATCTAATTAATATGAAGTCCGACCATATTACCCGATTAAAATAAAGCGACGCCCTTACCCCGTTGGAAACATCCCAAGAAAGCATTTGTCTGGCTCTTCTATCGGCTTCTGCACTTCCGTCCAAAACTAAACCAAATCCTCCGTTAATCACTTCACCCCTTTAATGAGAAAAACATACATATAAGCCTACAAAGAGTGGTCTTCATTGCACATGTAGATCCTCCTTCTACTCCAGCTCCGCCTCCTTCTATAGAGGCAGCAAAATGCGCTATATAAAGGTGCAAATATTATGTAACAAATGCAAAGGAGATCGTTCTCATGTTCTGCTGTAGCTATAGTCTACACGTAACATTAATCAGTTAAAATGTAAATTAAATCGTCTAACAGAGTGAAAAAGCACAACACGCCATTGAAAGTCGTTATAACCTTAACTTTTTAAGCACTATTCGTAACACTCAGTTTAAAATCCAACAGACTAACTATGCAAATCGGAATTTTATTCTTTAAAACTCGCAGACGGCGCACACGTGTAACTCTTTCTGTTAAATCAAAAACATACTATTTTTCTTTGTATTATTCACTATTATGCAACAAACAGCGCTGTTGTGTTTATTGCATTCTTCCGAAATCACGCAGCCGATGTATATATATACTTGACATGCGTGTAAAGCTACATCGCAGTAGTTCGCGCTTTCATGCTGGATTGCTTCCCGTGAAGTTGTTGCTATAACTGGCAGATGGATATTTCGGGCTCACATTGTTCTCACACAAGGGAAAAATAATATAACATAACATAACATAACATAACATAACATAACATAACATAACATAACATAACATAACACAACACAACACAACATAACATAACATAAGTGATTCGTAAGACATTGCATCTGTTTTGGAGTGATCTCTCCTGATCAAATTCAACTGTACAACGATGTGGATCAAAGCAAAAGAGAAACTTCCATGCACAGAACTACATATGCATCTCAAGTGTACATAAGGTCTAAGCAAGCATGGTAAGCGGCATATACACAGATACTTCTGAGGCGGTCGGGGGAGGGGAATAATGGGAAAGAGGGTGACTTGCCATCCGACGCCTCCTCCATTGTGCAGGGCGACCCAGGTGGCCCCTCGGAAGCTGTCACCGATGACGTTCTGAACGGCCATGTCAGCACAAAAGGAGGATCCGTCGTAGATGTTCGACGTCTCCCGGAAGGGACTGTCAGTTCCGCTGACGTCATGGTGGTCACGGCTGATCACCACTGGACCCTGTGTTCACCGCGGTACCATGAAAACCATTCAGTTGAAAGGGAAACATCGTTCAGGATTCGACTCTGGGCGACATTCCGAATTGATCATGATAATGATAACAGAAATGATGACGGAGGTGGTGTTAATGATGACGACGATCATATGACGACGACGATGATGATGATGTAGGATGAGAAGAAATTACGAATGATGATAACGAATGAATGGCGATGATGATGAACGATAAAAGATGGTGATGGTGGTGATGGTGATGGTGGTGGTAGTGGTGGTGGTGATGGTGGTACCTGAAGTCTTCCGTTGGCAACGGCCTCGTTGAATGCGACTGCCAACTGAATTCGACCCTTCTGATCCGAATATAAAATGCGAGCCTGCGATCCAACCACCTGCTCACGATTTGAACAGTTCCATAACATACATGTATACATACGTACACATTCATATGCATATTTTCTATTATAATAGACTTATTCTCACTTCTGTATTTCCACACCTATGTACATACATATACCTACATATGCATGCATGCATACGCATACAGACATACATGCATACATATCCATATATATAAATACCTATATATAAATACACACATACATATATACAATCATACAAACATACATATGTTCATATATGCATTGTACACATGCATGCATGCATACATATAATTACATACATACATACATGCATACATGTATACATATATATACATTTATATGCATATAGTGTACATACATATGCATGAATACATATTATTAGGTAGAAGAGATGGGGTAATATAAATTCTTAACTGTGATGTCTTGCAACAACAGACAGCATAATGGGACTAAGCAAATTTTGCCACACAAAGTAGGTCTACGCTTAAAGGTTGCTAATAAATTTCTAAGTCAAGCGGCGAGATCAAAAGCAATTAACAACGACCAGTTTGTGTTTGTCGGCTTCTTTGATCCATCGCAGGTTGTCGTTATACTGCTGTTCGACAGGTGGCGACACTGGAATGAAAACATGAATTATGGATAAGGAAGAGCATCGAGGCCATTTATGAGTAAATCTGACACTGTGGTCTGTCGTATGCTCTGGTCTCTCTCTGGTCTGTTATGTTTCGAGTGGACTTCTGCAAGTTATGACTCTGGTCTGCGCTTAACATGTAACGGCTATCTGCCTATGCCTTGTGCATGATGCTAGTGGCGCTATAGAAGTCAGATTCTAATATATTCTAATGTAATTTATAATCTATTCTAATCTGTTCTATTCCAATTATGATAACGATAAGGACGATGATTATGATGATGATGATGATGATGATGATGATGATGATGATGATGACGATGATGATGATGATGACGATAACAATGATAATAACAATAATAATATCACTACTACCATCATTACTACTCCTTCTACTACTACTACTGCTACTATTACTACTGCTACTACTACTACCACTACTACTACTTCTACTAATACTACTTGTACTACTACTACTGATAGTAATAATAATGATAGTTCAGTATAGCCAAGTGTAGTTTAATCTGGTCTAATCTAATTTAATCGTGTATGCCCAGTAACTATGCAAAGCGCTACTATAGGCCTATACTCACTATAGGTGTAAGTAATGCACTATAAATGCCATGTTATACAGTACTGTAATGTAATCTACGGAGATTGTAACCTCCACCGCGAACAATTAAGCATCATTATCTTATTATTGTTAAAATGTGTTGTGTGTGGCCTCCGCTGCTTTGCATATACAACAGCCCTAGCTGCGTCTCCTGAGAAAAGACATATTTGTTAGGTCAATACCTCCTTGGGCAAGAACAGACTTCATGACGTCAGCTGCTATTTGGTCAGTCTTGACCAGGTCACTCGGTTCACCGGAGGTACACACCCACCTGCACATTCACACTCTTATATATTTAGGTTTTACTACTTTAAGTGACCATTCACATGCGCAGGAACGGACATTACACGCAGATATATAATTATGTTCAGTTAACACAATTAACTAGGTACCAAAACACATTTACACACTTATTTAGGTTAAAAATTTGAAAGACCTCTATTTACAAAAGCTAATAATTTTGCTAAATCTCTCGTTTATCCTCTCTGTATAGCATGTCGATTGATCTCTCTCTACATCTTTATAATAGTTTATATATGTATGTATGCATGTATTTAAGCTTATAATTATGCATGTATGTGTATATATGAATTACGTATGCATGCATATATATATGTATGTATTCATGTATGTATTGTTGTCTCTTTCTGCCTATATATTCTCGGATCCCGACTTGTTATGTCCAAGGCATCAGGATAAAAACGGAGTGTGGTTTTACACAGCGACCTCCCATCGATTGATTTCTTAATTTGTTAATCGTAATCGTAAACTCGAAAATTCTAAAGTGCTTCTTAAAAGCTAAGCGCAGGGCACCAGTTACTAAAACCGCGCTACAAAAGTTTCAGATGAGGTAAAAATGAATAGTCAAACACTGACTATATCTACACTTGCCTCGAAAGCGCTACAACAGGACAAGCATTGTATAGGGTGGTTTAGACTATACAGTGTAAAATGAAAAATGTATAGGTTTTATATGGCGACGGTATGGCCTCGACCCTGCTAATTTTGCAATGAATTTATCGGGTGAGATCCTTCACCACCGCTGCCCGTTTGAATGGGCGCCACGCCATTTAAGGTCCTCGTGCACGGACCGTACTAGCCCGAGATTTAAATGTCTGAAATAAGCCACGACCGGAACGCGAACCTGGGATCCTCACGCACAGCTCTTGCAAAAAAGGGGAAGAATTTGACAAAAATACCGGTAACGGTACCGTAATGGGTAACATAGCAACTGTACGTTGAGCGTGGTTACCTGAATGGTCCGAATCCGAGAGAAAAAATGTCCCCCATGATGTGCTGGACGTAGGACGGATAACTATACTCCGAGGACGAATTTTCCCGAAACACTGCAGCACCTATTCATAATAATAAGACAGTCTACTGTACTCGTAATCATAAGTGCACCTCCATGTAGCGCCTTTTAGAGAAATCTCAGAGATGCTTTCGACCTGATAATGCAACACCTGTACCTTGAGAAAAAAATTAAATAATACTAATATACTTGAAATAATAATAATATCAGGAAAACTAAAAATTACCATTATTTTTATTTTTCAAAATTTTATTATTATTACCGTTGTTAATAATAATAATAATAATAATAAAAAAAATGTACTTAATAATAATAATAATAATAATAATAATAATAATAGTACTAATAAGAATGATAATAATAATGATAATAATAGTACTACTACTACTAATAATAATAGTACTAATAATACTAGTAAAAAGGTGTTTTAAATAAACGAGTAGTAATATAGGCCTGTTTATAGTTGCTTAATACGTAGCCTACCTGCTCTTCCAGCTTCAAGAAGAAAAGCGTTTCCATAGTCCCAGAAGGACATTCCAGCGCCAGCCAATCTATTTATAGCATTCACCTGTCGACGAAGGCTACGCAAGAAATACGCATTCAAACTAAGTTAACATTTACATATTCATGATTATCATTTCTTTTATTTCATGACATTTATATATCGCTATAAGACACAGCGAGAGTGAATCAGACGATAATACGTAACGCAAAGGAAGATCACCACTGCGTTGGATATGCTATGTAATGTAATGAAAGGCTATGTAATGTTGCACATGCTACGTAAAACAGTAAGACTGGATGACTGATAAGAAAGAGAAAACTATTATTTCACTTGATAAATGACCAACGAAAGCGGATATAATTCATTCACAATTGCAGACGCCAAACGAACAATAGAGTATGTGTATACATAGCTAAATATACATAAATGCAAATGCAAATATACAAGTTTTTCTATAGCGACCGTACGGCCTCGACCCTGCTCATTTTTCAATGAATTAATCGGGTGAGATCCTTCACCACCGCTGCCCGTTTGAATGGGCGCCTAGCCATTTAAGTTCCCCGTGTAGAGATTGTCCTACCCCGAGATTTAAATCTCTGAAATATAGCCACGATCGGTATGCGAACCGGCATCCTCGCCCTCAGAGGCGCCTTGATGTACGCGAGTAGCTAACCAGGCCAGCACATGGAGAGCTAAGAGCTGCTCTGAAAAATTCTAAACTGTTCTGGGTCGTCCACAGACTCGAGAGTGACACGGCAACAGTCACCGCGATAAATGTGCGGTAACCCCGCGGAAATGGAGAAGACTTTAACAAACAATGGGCATTAGTGGTAGGTAATGCATAAGTAGGTTATACCGCGGCAATGGGAATGAAGTTAATATATTTATGAGTTTAGTTATTTAAGGAATTAAATATTAATTAAATAATTTATTTGAACATTCCATGAAATCGATTTTACTTATTGACTATAGCCACGTGATGACTTGATCCCTCTTTTGCAATAGGACCATGTAGTCTTTGCTCACTGGCAATCGTTTTATGGATATTAGGGGCCTATACCAATGGTTCTCTGTCTAGGACAGCATGCGTAACACAATCGTAGTTCGTTTTTCGTGTTTGCTTGGCAAGATTAAGGTCGAAAATGAGAAATCTATTTGTTAAAATGGTCAAAATGGTCAAATGCACTGGTCAAGCAACGCTTGGCCTCATTGTGAAAAAACTGAGGTCAATGAAGAATTTTGTGGACAAGTCACGTGTTCTGCATGCCACGTAATACTCAGAATTAATGGAAATTTTCGACTGACAGACAGACAGACAGACCTTTCCTTGACGAGCTTCTGAAACTCATCTGGATTCGTGTGCATCATCTTCCTCGAGTCCTCGTAAGACAACTAAAAATTCACACCAACCAACATTTTTCAAGAGGTTACCTTCACGCCTATAACTAAATCCGCCACTGAAAAGTAGTAAGAATGGGACCGGTTTAAACCAGACCTTACTACTTATTTATGTATCATCGATAAAACTATCGCCGTATTGCATTATGTGAACGTCATAACCAATAACAAATACACTGATCATACAGAACGCTCTGCAAAATAGATATCTCACGTGTGGCTGAAGTGGGTGAATTACTCCTGCAGTAGACATTCTTGTCAGTCTGTCAAAATCGCAGCTTATTTGATGGAGTCCTTTCACTGTTAGAGCCGAAGCGGTTCCTTTGAAGTCCACTGGCCAGAGACTTCAGGAGCAATGGAGGTAACCTTCCACTTAAGCCACACGTGAGATATCTACTTTGCAAAGCGTTCTGTATGATCAGTGTATTTGTTATTGGTTATGACGTTCACAGAATGCAACACGGAGATAGTTTTATCGATCATACATAAATAAGTAGTAAGGTCTGGTTTAAACCGGTCCCTTTCTTACTACTTTTCAGTGGCGGATTTAGTTATAGGCGTGGGGGCGCCCCTCTTGGTTATATGCTGGTGCCCCTCAGATCAGACCCATGCGTGGTGAACTGCCAGAATGTGGGCCCATCTGGAAATTCTCTTCCCCCCAAGCAAGCAATTCTGAAGCCGCCACTACTACTTTTACGTCTCCCTCCAGAATTGCGGCTTCAGCTTCTTTCTCTCCCCCTCTCAGTGTTCCGTATGGGCTTGAAGACTGTACTGTTTAACAGTGATTTTACTCCTTCGGGTCGGAAGCACCTCTGTTGAGTTTATTCTCTAAGAGGCGCTTTATAAATCTCAAATTACAATTACAATTACTATGTTACGAAATACAACGCCGCATCCTAGCACGAATCTTACAATTTCAGTGACTACAGAAGCACGTTAGATGATGTTGCTAGACAAAGAAGTCCAAACGATCGTCTTCAGTACTAAGAGCGACTACACTGGGCCTACACCGCTATGCACTACTGTGCGTTCGTTCGGCCTCTGT